>JASCQY010000258.1:2309333-2323653 GCA_030264315.1 Sardinella tawilis
CACACACACACACACGCACACAGACACACACACACACACACACAGGCTCTAAAGAAAACCTGTATTGATTAAGCATATCTGTTAGCTATACTGTTACAGACGAGAATGTACAGTAATAGACAAAATTATGCATAATGAATGCTCTAATACACTATATAATAAAATCACACGCACGCACACACACACGCACACACACACACACACGCACACACACACGCACACACACACGCACACGGCATCACCAGAGCAATCACACAGGGTAAGCACATGGTTGCGTTACCTGAATGTTGAAGTCGGCGGGGTAAAGAGTGCGGGCGGTTATTAACCATGCCTTGGCCGCCCATGGATCTTCTGACACAAGCTCGCGGGCTCGTTTCACGAGAAACTCGCAGTCTCCCTGTGCAGACATAGCGTCGCACGTTGACGTTCCAAAGAAAAACGACAACAAAAAAAAAAAAACACCGGTGGGAAACAGAAGCGGGTGTATCTATATTTTATATCCCTCTAAAGAAAACCTGTATTGGTCACTATTAAGCATATCTAACAGATATAAAACAACATAACATAAAAGTAATGCTACGCCTCTGTGACCACGCAATGAGAAATATAACGTTACTTCATCAACGTTATACACGAATCATTCATTTTCGTGTATACTAGGTCACATGGTAACACGAGTATGATCAGTGCCGAATTTATTGAATTTTCCTGCCACAATCTAGAAAACAAACAAAATGTTAATACAGATCTCAACAAACATCTACCATTGTAGGGCCCTTTCATTTCTGTCGCATAATTTTACGTCAGAGCGTCGCGACGACAAAGCACTGCGTGCTTACGCCACCTACTGTCCCGGTAGAAAATGCAGTGGCACTCACTTTCTGATGTGTACATCAACTCTACACAAATGTTATAGTATAAACTTAAATATAAAATTGGACCCTTATCTTATCTATCGTGTTGTAGTAGAAAGTTTGGAGCGTCTCTGGATTGAACATTAGAGTTCTAGTGCTCTAGTATCCATTGTCAAACAAAACATTTATTTTCCCGTAACTTCACCGTTAACTTACCTTACTTCCCTGATGTTTCTTTGCCAATATCAAATTAGTGGGTTACAAAGTCTACTGTGATAAGGGGAGAGTAACGGAATATGGACCAAGAGAAAGGGGGCGAAGTCACAGATTAACGTTAAATGTCTCAATTTGATCTCACGCAATAACGTTACACAATAATTGTGCATACAGATCTTAAAATGTAAAAATATTGGAATGTATTCGGCTCCAATATTGGACTAAGGCTAACTTCCAAATCAGGCAAGTTCAAGGGAGCATGACCCAGTGAATTGGATTGGTTTGAGCTGTCACCTGCTTCCCTGTCTGTCAGTAACGGAGCAGTAGGCTGTTGGCTTTGGAAGGAACTGTTTCTGGTAAGAATGCGAGCCTGAACGTTTTATATCATGCACGAAATGTCGGTGGGTTCAGTGCCGGTGGAGATGAAGTTGATTGGTATTAGAAAGCACTATTTTAACAATACTAGTTTCTTATTGTCATTCATTCGTGATACCTTACAGTTTTGCTTTCCTAGCTAACGTTAGCATGGCTATTGCAGACACCCTTCATAGCCAGCTATGCGAAGGAGACAATCATCTGTCGCTTTTGCTAGTTAACAAGTAGATCCGTCTTTACATTTTATGTTGCAGCATTTAACACGTTGTCTCCGTTTACTCTGATGCTACATGGGTGACTAAGCTTGATATTTCGTAATGCATACGTGCTGTTTAGTCTATCAGTTTGTCTGCGATCAAACTTGGCCCTTGCTAACCTCAGCTAAGTGGTTAGCAGGAAGAATGGCTCTGGGTTGTGGTAAAAGTCATGATATACCATGCCAGTACGTTCACCACCTTGAAAAAGTCTTGGGGATTTCAGGGATAGGGGGTTAAAACAAGCATATGTATGTGTCACTGCCAAATGCAGGTCATGTTGCGTCCTTTAGCTTAAACACTGACTTTAGATTGTAGCATTTATTAGCTGAGGAAGGTAAAATTAGCGAGGAACGCGTATGGAACCATGTGTCAGCTAACTAGAAGAGGTCGTTAGTGTTTTTGCACCCGCAACCATGAAGGAAGAATATAGAGAGATGCTCACAGGTTTGCTAAGTGCCACTGTAGATGGGAATAATGTCCATATGATAAATCTATTTGCCTATGTTCCAATGACCCTCCCGCCCCTTTCAGGGCTAGCATTAGCTTGCTAGCTAGCGTTGCTAAATGAGCTGTTAGCATTATCTCGCTGGCTAACATGAATGAATAGAAGCTCAAAGCTAGACACATTTCCCCGAAGATGATTCAAGTGAAAATGTTGCCTGCTGTGACTACTCCAGACTAGACGACGTTGTTAATGTTGTACTTTAATTACACCTACTTTTAGGAATCTGGCGGCCCTTTTAGATAGCTATGAAATCCTTACACTCCGTGACCGCATTTGACCTCAGTGTCGAGGGTTAAAGCCTTCAGTCTAAAGTTGGTGAACTCGGTAATTCAACGCTACTTAACTCTTTGAGTATCAATATGTTTACCTCCAACGAAGTAATCTAATTTTAAGATGTGAGCCGCGCTGAAGAGTGGAAACTGTTTATGCAAAACGAATGACATGAATGCTTTCCATTGAACAAACATTACACAAAATGTTATGTAACTTTTCAAAGACAGCAATGACGTGGGTTAACTTAGGGTTAGGCAAAAGATTGCAAAATGATGTACCTTGCCCTCTAATTCCTTACAGGGTTTCATCATTATTATTATCACCATTATTATTATTATAGTTACTATTATGATTCGTATGATTCAGGAATTAATAACAAAATGTGGCACCATTGTAAATGCACTTTTGTCTTTCTCTCAGTTTTTGTTTGTAGGATGTGTACTGCAGTGGATGGCTGTTATCTCTGAAATGACGTTGGACCCCTCAGAAAGGAGCTCATCTAATCTCTCATGGGGTCAGTGACTACCATGGACCCTGAGTCTACCCGGCAACAAGCCACTCCGCCCTCCTCCTCACCGCCGGGGAAGCTGGGTAAAGGCGGAGCTGCCTTGAGCTCGGGTCTGGGCGCGGTGCTGGGCCCTCGGGGCAAGCACTACGTCTGTGGTTCCTTTGCCGCCTTCACCAACATTATCATCACCTTCCCTCTGCAGAAGGTGCTCTTCCGCCAGCAGCTCCATGGCGTGCGTGCCACAGAGGCCGTGCGTCAGCTGCAACGCGATGGCCTGCGCAACCTGTACCGCGGCCTTCTCCCTCCGCTCCTTCAGAAGACCACCACCGTAGCCATCATGTTCGGCCTGTATGAGGACTTCTCTCGGCTGCTGTTGCGGCGCGTGGGCAGCAGTGGCACGCCAGAGATAGTCACACGGAGCGTGTCTGCGGCTCTTGCAGGCACGGCGGAGGCCGCTCTGACGCCATTCGAGCGCGTGCAGACACTTTTGCAGGACCACCGGCACCACGGGCGCTTCCACAACACGGCGCACACCTTCCGGACGCTTCTGAGGGACTATGGGGTCCGAGAGTGCTATCGAGGCCTGGTGCCCGTGCTGCTGCGCAACGGGCCCAGCAACGTGCTCTTCTTTGGACTGCGCGGGCCTATCAAGCAGCGGCTGCCCGAGGCACGCAGCCGGGCCGAGCACATGGTCAACGACTTTGTGTGCGGCGGCGTGCTGGGCGCCGGCCTTGGCATCATGTTCTACCCACTGAATGTGGTGAAGTCGAGGGCACAGTCGCAGGTGGGTGGCGCCTTCGTGCCATGCAGGCAGGTGCTGATGACAGTGTGGCGCGAGAGGGGCGGTAGCGTGGTCATGCTCTTCCGTGGGGCACACCTCAACTACCACCGCTCCCTGCTGTCCTGGGGCATCATCAACGCCACCTACGAGCTGCTTCTCAAAGTCATGTGACTTGGAGAGGCGGGAGGGTGAGAAAGAGAATGGGGGGAGCAGCATGCCGACAGATTATGCACTTACTAGACACGCATCTGGCGGAGGACTTGGACACTGCAGCGCTGTGCTGCACATTGAGGATTCACTGATTTGCCTAAACTGACCTTGATCTGTACGTAGTATGGATGGAAACTGCCCATTCACTGATGCCAATTTGGAAAAAAAAAAAAAAAAAATCCATCCATCCAGGTGATTATTTGAAAGACGCACAAGAATGCAGCCCATGTTCTCAGGTACCCCGACTGGTACTGTAGGTTTTGGGTCGGTGCCTGTTGTACTCACTGAGATAACAAAAGTGATGTTGTGCCACTGAGTTTTCCCTTGAGACCCAAAGGGAGCTGTATTGTCCTAAACATCCACACATTTAGAGAGATGCACAAATGGAGATCTTTGGTGGGGACCAATATGGGAAATTGGTCCATCCAAATTGCACATTACTTATTGTACTTGGTGTCTGTGTGTGTTTAAGAACAAAATATTACGCAACCACATGATGGTAGAAATACATTATTACATGAGGACCAGATTAATAACAAAATTAAAAAGTTAATTGAAGGATAAAAAATGCAATTACGAAAAAATCCAGCTGGTAACATTTCAGATATTTGTGTGAAAGTTTTCATGAATTGATAAATTGTTGTGTGTTATGTGATGAGGTGTTCATGTCGTTATAAGAGTCCAGTAAAACATGAAATTACTAGTTTCAAAATGGCCTCTTCTTTCCAATGTCAACAGCTTTTGCATGTACAATCTTACTTCACTCTTGACATGCGCTAAAGTGAATTGAATATTCCTCTGTTGACTTCTCTATGCCTTAATCCAGTATGTTCATGCATTGTCAAAGTATTTTCAACTTCCTTAGATGTAATACAGCTTTAATGATGCTAATGTATGTGGTTAGAATATTATTTTGATCTATATTTACATTAAATAATAATGTTGTTGACCAAATTCTATTATTTGAAAGCCTCACCAATGTAGAGACAAAACACACATACACACGGACACACCAACCTCGATTATTTCACATTATTTCTGAGCTGCAAAACAGTAGACATTGAATATTTTCACTCTTCTGCAACACTTACTAATGTTAAGCCTATGGAACAGCAAAGGAAAGGCAGGAGACATGAGAGACTGTCGTTCCAAGGCTAGTCATAAAAACATTGTGAGACTACTGTTGTTTTGTGTGCTAAACCCTCCAGCATTGTCGTGTTCCTCCAGTGTGCACTGTATGGGTGCTAAGGCCCCTCCCATCCTGGCACAGTCAGGGCCACACTCTTCCAGCTCGCTGGCGGTAACCTCAGCTGACATAATGGGCTCAATCTTTGAGCTTGAGTAGAGACGAGCCGCTGTGCATTTTTCCCCTCTTAGTTGTGCCAGGAAGGAAAGCCACTGTAAGGAGAACGGCTGGAGAGAGAGAGAGAGGGAGGCAGAGGGACGAGAAGCAGACCTTGCAGACGAGCTGTGGCATACACAGAATTGAGTGCTTCACTAGGAGGCTGGATCTTACACCACTGTGTGCAGAGCGCCCCGTCACATCGCCCACTAGCCTAGTTCCAACAATGCAGGCTCACTGGCGTTACAAACAGCTAGAGTGAAATCCACAGAATATGGTTGAAAAGCAAGTGAAACTTTGACTGAAATGCTCAGGAGGGAGCAGTCAGGGGAAGTTATAGTGGGTGGTGGTGTGTATGGTTACGTGAGTAAATATTCCTATGGTCAGTGAAGGTGAGGGTGGTTAAGGTGTCTTGACATGCCTTGCTCTCGTCAAACCTTCCCCACTGTACTCACTGCCATTGAATCATCAGCAAAGTATTTTATGACGAGTTAAATATGTAGGATGCCTTTGTATGATTTGGAGCGAAAGGAAATTGTTTGTGACCCAAATAAGATACAAGTCCTGGTTGCAACATTTGACTATTTAACTGTGGTAATGGGACAAGCATGTGGAATTGTTTCAACCACTGATTGAGTGGTACGAAAGTACATTCCTGCTTTTGAATTTCATTCACTGTTTTGTGGGAGTTCTACATCTGAGCATTTTAGGCTTCCTTGTTTGGGTGTAATCAACAGTTTTGTAAGTCAACAGTGAACCATTTTATAAAGGTGTTAAGAACCTCCTATGTACTCTGTGTTGTTATTTTTGCCAAGCTCTGTGACAGAACAAGTCATAATGCTAAATGTCAGCAGTTATGGATGTTACTAGGTCCCAGAGGTCTAACAGTGATGAACTGTTTGCATCCAAGCTCACTCAAGACCAAAGAGAAAACTGACAAACTAGCTGCTGCTGTTGTGGTCATTTACTAAATTTTACTGACATCAATGTTGAGTTATGTGTTAGTTTTCTTCACAACCCTTCTCTCTGTCTCACTTAAACGCACACGCACAAATGTACAAACCATACATAACTGATGAAATATGTAATATTTGTCCATGCTCTTGTAATGATTAAATTACAGACAATTCCTTGGCCTTGCTAGCAATAAAACTAATATTTGAAAAATGAGACCCTTTTAAGCAGGTCATATTGAGGGCAGGTGTTTCATTTTAGACAAGATTTTCCAGGCCAGGGGCGTATTACCAAATACTGCATGTCACTTCAAATATTGACCGTAGAGTTCTCTAGCAGGCAAACATGCCTGCCATGAATGAACCCATTCAGGCATAAGGATCTTCCCCTCCCAATGAGTGACCAGGTTTTCACCTCCCTTCATTCCATTTATTACTACACTTAAGCATATAGTTAAAAAAAAACAGTTTGTACATTTCATTAAATGAAACAAATTTGAAAAAAAAAAAAAAACTGAAAGCTGCAGAGACTTTGACCATTTAGGAGAATATCTTGTGTATCTGAAGTGCAGCATGATAAACGGTGTATAGCGCAGAGAGTACAGCACTTCTGCTTTTAAACTGCTTGCCATGAGCATGTAATCACTTGGTCCATTTCGTTTTAATCCTAACCTCAATCCGTAATCTCTGAACAGACAGTGCCGTCAGTGGATGGACGGCAGTTATGAGGCTGTGTTTCATGTTATGAAAGGACAGACATTTAAATAAAATAATGTGAAATGAATGCATGAAAGATTGTGCTAGTGCTAGAGCAAAAGACATGGTAAATACTCAGACCACATCAGTGGTCTGAACACACAAACATACATGTACATAAAAAAATCAGTAACGACTCAATCAGAAATTATTTTCCAAATTATCCTATTTATTTTTAATGCTACTGAAATATTGCAAAACACACACAACTGTTATTGTTCCTTTAAGTTTTTTGTTTTTCTTTTCCATTTTTTTTAATAAAATCCTTCATTGTCCTCATTTTCATACATGGCTTCTGTGAGCTTCCATTCGTGTGCGCACATCTGCAATGAATTCAAGACACCATACACAGCTCTCATAATACAACCTCATCTTTTATTAGCTACATATGGCAAATAGGTCTAGTCATTGCAGTAGGCGGCTGCTTTTAACATGGGAATGCATTTGTTAGAGGTGCGATTAGTTGATATGAAACAAATAAACTGTGCAGAAACATGGTTTATTAATTTGTGCTAGCATGCTACCAAAACAGAAACAAATGAAAGCTGGTGGGTCAATGAATCACTGACCTCAAATGCTATTTTAGGCTCACCCAGCTTGAGCTCCCTGTCCCTTCGTGTGTGTATATGTGTGTGTGAGTATAGATCCAAGACAGCAGCTGCCTTTGGGCAGGACCCGGGTTTCATCTGGGCCAAGACAGGACCAGAAGCGCTCCGGGTTCAGCTGTTCCACTGGATCCCCCTAGATGGTTGGGCTGATGCAGCAGCTCCTCAGCACTTCTGCAGATCTGCTGTTGCCTGCTGGACATTTCTACTGAATCCAACAGACTCAGCTGAGGGCAGGGAGGAGGTTACGTCATCTCCTACAGTAAGTGGTTGATTTAAAAACACGGAAAGCCATATGTTATGGCTATATTAAAATAAATAAATTTGCCCTATAAAATGCCAGCTAGTTTGTCGTGTGGCCCTGAAGAGTTGTAAGAATAGCACAGTCATTGTATGTATTTCAACCTGAAGCTGTGTAGTGGTATTGTAACAGCTTGGACTAGAGGATAGACTGTTGTGTCATCACAAAATTTTTGTTTAAACAGCATCAAGGCAAACTGGGGACAAAATAGTAAAGTTATACTTCAATCGCATCAAACTAAAACATCATACTGATAGTAAACATCTTTAGAAAGATCCCCATGGATCAAGAATAAGGCTTGGGGTTGCTTGGGAAGCCCTCTTTTCAACAAATAGAAGCTTAGAGATCATTAACAGTTCTTGTTTTTTTTTCTTAAAGAATCAAAATATGATATGTTGCAAAATATTAAAAAAACAATGGACACTTGCATAGTCACAAATTAAGGAGGAGCCATAAGGCTTATGTAGCATAATAAGTAATTGAAATAAAATGTATGCAGACAATGAAAAACACTAATGGCGACTGATCCTGGAACAGATTTATCCCTTATCGGAGACATATCCCTTCCAGAATCTACTACTCTCTGGGAAAACTCTTTGTGCTATTTAGTTTTTGAATCCCTCTGATAACCCTATCTAACAGTCCATTAATGTGAAAAAAAAACAGTAGCCAAACCATAGCCTACTAAGTGACAATAGACCGTTTCAGGTTCTAGTTCCAAAGCTGGTCCCCCAGAACTTCCTGTTTAACATTCTATATGTTATGTTAATGTAACAGGAAGTAGCTGGGGACCATGATAGAATGTTCAAGCATTGTTTTATCCAGCTATGGAATTAGAACCTGAACTGGTCTATACATACATACATACATACATACAATGTGGCATCATCTCATCATCAATACCCTGCCCTCCCATGAGTCTCCCTCCCCAGTCCCAACCACTTTTGGATGGACTAATATATTACTGCAGATATATGCATTTGTACAACTACCATCTGTACACTATTAGTTAGGAGTGAGAGAGGAAGGAATAGTGAGTTGATTCGAGGTTCCTCCCTTAGGCTGGGAGCACCTAAATCAGATCAGAGCAGCACAACTAATAATATTAAAAAAAGAAGAAAGATAATACTGTCAGTTTTCCTTGGGTTTCAACGACTGTCGGATTAGGAGGTAGGATATTACTCACAAGAAGAAGAACAAGTACAACGACGTATCACTGTTGAGGAGACTGTAACAAGTGAACTTTCTGTATGTAAGAAACTTTCGTGCACACATACATGTAGTGTACTGAATGTAAAAATAAATACATAAATACATACTGTACATAATCGAAGAAATAAAGTACCTTGTTAGAAAATAGATTTGTACAAATGCATATCCCACGCGAGCTTGTAAGGAGACTGCACTTTGTGAAGTCACTGAGGAGGCTGCCATTTCAAATTGGCTGATGTTGTGACCCTGTAGATGGCCTTTGTCAGTGGAAGAATCAGAATAGACAGTCTCAGCATGCAGGATATGCGACCCACAAGCACTTGTACTGACCCACCAATGTGTGCCAGCACACAGTCAGCCCTTCAACGCGAGCAGTACCAGATCTGGGTCAAACCCCCTTCCAGAGTCGGCATATTAAAAGGAGATGCCTCCTTTGCATGCTCCTTGCTACATCTGCAGTCTCAGTGTTTAAACATCTTGAGTGCATGCACTTGATTTTCACTGGATCACATCACGTGTGATGAGTTCAGAAGCTTAGATGTGAGAGTCCGTAGTCCGTGTCTGGCGTACGCGTCCGGAATAGCTGAGTGAGAGAGAAGACCGTGGAGATGAGGACGGTGCATTTTTTTGCCAGCACCCTGACACCTTCTCCCTCTTGAGCAGTCTCGACAGCAGCAACAAACTCCTTGTACAGTCCCACGATCTCCTGAAGCTTGCCTAGCGCCTCCTTTCCATCAATATCACTATGAGATCCTCCGCAGTGTGCACAGGAAACACGCAAACATGCTGCCGACAGGTACAGCAGGGCACTGAAGCTGTTGCCCAATGACTGGAGGGCATCGTCAGGTGCCCAGCCTACCCGGGTTGCCCGCTGACACCCGGATGCCAACCTCCGGGCCTCTGTTTGCAGCAGACAACGCTCTGTGTCTGAGAGAGAGTGCCCATTTGTTCCGCTGGACTCGTTGCAACACCTCTGCTGGCCTGATGGGGGCGCTACCGCTGCAGCTGATACTGACAACAGACCCGCCTCTAGCACTGCCAGCAGCTCATCGATGTCACTCCGCAAGGCGGTGTAGCCCGCTTTCAGGCTGGTGCCCCTCTGGCCAGTGCTGTAGCGTCGGCCTTGTAGGGAGCGCAGGGGGTCCCCCAGTGGCCCCAACTCCAGAGCCCGAGACTCCAGGGGACGGGGGGGCGCCAGGAGAGGGCTGAGCTCTGAGCAGGTGGACAGGGGGTTTGGCGTGTCCCTCAGCAGGGACAGGACGTTAGGGTTAGGGTTAGAGTTGGCAGCCGAGGTCGGGGGCACTGGCTGGGGAGGTGGGGGTGGAGGAGGTTTCTTGACGTGGTTTCGGCGGGAGAACTCGAAGACTGTCATTTCATCATCAAATCCGCAGCTGTCCTCCGCATCTCCACTGAAACAGTTGGTGTAAACTGTGCGACAGCCGCACGGTTCACGGTTAGAAGCTGCAACAGGGGCAGGAGGCTGGTCTGGACCGGCTGCAGGATGCTTATCTCTGTTAGACTGAGGCTGTTCACATTTGCAAGTGCCCAAATGCTTGTATATTCCATTCTTATCCACGTAGCTTGGATGTGCATCTGGATTCCCATTGATTTCTTTCTGAACTGGTGTCACTTCCTCTGGTCCATCTTTCAACTTAGCAATGACCACCTCAGCACCTTCCTCTTTGGCTTTTTTCGCTACAGCAGCTACTGGGAGACTCTTGGTGTCCTTAGGGGCTTCAGGCTCAGATGGAGTTTGGACCTCCTTTACTTTAAGCTCAGTAGTGGAACTGGTCTCTAATGCGGCGGTACCGAGGATCTCTTGAGAGCGGGTCAGGTACCAGGGAAGATCCTGGATCCGTCCCCGAAGAGCTGCAGTGGAGAGGCGACCCGAGGATCCGGTTCTGGTGCTGAGGCCTGGAGAAGTTGTCCCCACCGAGTCCTTGGATGGGTCACCACTGATGGGGCTTTTGACCGGAACCATTGGGGAGGGGGTGGGTGTTGGTGTAGTGGACGCACTGCCCACTCTCATTTTGGGGATGTCTGCCTTGTCTGTCCGCAGGTTTTCATGGCTGAGTGAGACCCCTTTGTTTAGGCCAGGAGATGGGGTGACCCCATTCCTCTGCTCCCATGGGTGAAAGGTCAGACCATTGGGTGTACTGGGGAGGGAAGAGTCCTTCTTATCGCACTCTGATTGGGCTGGGGACGCTGGTTTCAGATGGCGAAGGGGAGATGGAGGTGTTGATGTGGGAGACATTGATTGCTGGCTGGTTGGAGTCAGAATTGCCTCTTTCCTTGGCGGGGGGTATAACACCTGTGGTGACTTACGACCCCCTCTTCCATGAACTGCACTGGGAGACCGCTCTTTTTCCACTCTGCCATTTCCAGGAAGCTGCGCATCAACTGGATCTGGAACTTTCAAATGTAGATGATTTTTGGGTCTTGTGGGTGGGTGAATGCCATTGGCCTGTTTTGCCTCCTTCTCTGTAGTTCTCATACTCTCAGCAGAGCCCTGCGATGGCTGCGTTTGACGCACCGCAGTAATTAGTGGGGAGGTGCGTGATGGGCCAGTGGAGGTGACCGGTTTGAACTCCATAGTGTCAGGCTCCATTTCTAGCAGCTCTGAGGAGAGACGTGTGTTTCTCCCCGGTATGTCTCCATTACACTGACCATGAGAGTGCTGAATCACTGGTTGTGCAGTGCCATGGCCCTTCGCCGGTTTGGCCTCCGTCTGCTCTTTCTCCTCAGACTCAGGATCGTCTAGCAGGCAAGCCACTGTGGGATGGGAAGTCAAAGAGCCCCCTGACAGAGACTCCACGTCAGAGTCCACAGCTGACCGGTTCTGGGGGAAAGAGGAGACGGAGGAACGGTCATCTCTGTCCTCCTCCCCCGGCTCGTCCTCCTGCTCCCTGCCATTGATGAGGGCCGCTGCTTTCAGAATCTTCCTCATACTGATGTGGTTCACATTCATCAGGGATCTGGGTGAATTGCCTAAGTCTGTTGCAGAGACAGAAGACACAATGCGTTAGGAAACCACAGACAAGGACATCAATTAGTGAAAACATAATCATATACATAATACTGCATGTGGAGGATTTTTTAGTGAGACTTAACTGAGTCTATATCCATAAAGCATCATAAGTGCATTCGTAAAGGCTTATACAGCATTTATAAGGCCTTATAATGACTGTTGATATAAGCATTCAAAAATAGCCATGACCAGAGTTCTAAAGTGTTATATCAGTCTGGGGTATCACAGTGCTTTATAACACTTTAACACATTTAAACCATGTCTAAATGGTTTAAGCCTGTGTTTATAATGCTTTATACACACTTTATTTAAAGTGATATACATTTTCTTGAGAGATTTCACATACCTCTCTGTTCCTGTTCTGTTAATGGTGGAGTGAACCGGTCTTGAGCGTCAAAAAACTCATCTTCTGATTCTGACACACTATCTCTGATACTTCCTACAGCCTGCGGGACCCCTGATGGTCTCTGCCTCCGAGGTGACACGTCCTCATTGGCAAAAATCTGCCCAAATATCTCCTCCTGAAGAGTCATGTTGGAGCCCTGCAGTTGGTTTTCCCGACTTCTGGTCATAACCGTATGGATGCTAATGTCATTGTCTTCCGAGTCATGCAAGCTGTCGTCATCATATGTCACCAGCTGGGTGTTCCAGCGAGTCAGCGTCCTTGGTATTGGCCTGTTAGCCCTGTCGTCATCGTCCATTTGGCTATCATCGTCCAACTCATCATCAGTCGCCTCCGGTGGGCTGGGAAGAGAGTCTGCCTGGGAGAGATCAGCATAACACAAGTCTGGTTCATGACTATAGACCAGTTTGGATGGTCTCTGCACGGTGTTCGAGCCCGCTGCGGCATCCAGCCGCCCAGGAACGTCTAGGAGGTATGGACTGTGGACGTCTATGTTGGAGGCTTGGCTGATGGCTTTGCTCTTCTCCCGCAGGGCCTCCAGTTGGGCCTGGGCACGGTTGGCTGCCCTGAAGTTCTCCTCCAGAGCACTCAAGGAGTTGCTCGACAAACTGGAGAAGCTGCTGTTGACCCGTGGATCGGTGTGATACCAGGCTGTTTCCAGAAAAGTCTCCAGTGATATCTCTTCGTCATCATCTGCTGAACTTGCCTTGGCCTTGCTTGTCATGTTACCATTCTCCTCATCTTCATCTTCTGCCTCGGTCACAATCACGCTCACCTTCCCTCTCTTGGCATTCTTACTTCCTTGTTCTCCCCCGGTCGCCTCGTCCTCATAGTCATCCTGTGGATCTCTTTTATTGCTTGTCTCAGTGGAGAGCTGAGGATCCATGGGATAGTCTTCATCGGATGAGTCATCGGAATCACTACCGCAACGTGACAGATATTCTGGGGAGAATAAAAAGTGGGCTATTTAAATAACATGTCCAGATAAAAAGGCACAAATATACATAATGTAAGGGACAGTTCGTCTCTTACCTTCTTCAACTGGGATGCGGCGCATCTTAGGACGACCACCCCAGCGGAATACGTTCATGTTCGGATCAACGAGCAGTCGACAGTAACCCGCCAGTAGGCAGGCCAGGTCTTTAGCAGCCACAGAATCCATCAATAAAGCTAACGGCTACAGAGATACAGGAAAAGTAAATTAGACAGCCAGTTGCCAGTTAGTCAGTTGGCTTGAGATTGGTGTTAATCAGACTTGGTTTGTGATGCTAGCTTGTGTACCTTGATATCCTGAAGATAGATCTTGAGCATGCTGATCCTCTCAGACTCTGAGAGCAGCTCCACACGAGTGATGTAGTGGAAGTCAATGATGGTGGAGATCATGTTGAGCTTGTGGTTGAGAACCTGGCTGATGCCATACCTCGCTCCCACCAGCAGAGTCACCAGAGACTCCCTGTCCTGAAGCTGAGGAGGAAAATAAACAAAAAGCTTTTGCTCTTGCCTCTTTCATTTCAGATTCCCCCTGTGTTTTAATTGCCTGTGAAACTGGCGCAGTAAACAAAGGCCTAGGCTCATATATTCACTTTCTTCTTTAATTACAGTATAGCTGGTGCTGACACAGCATAAAACCTTTTGCTCTACCTTTTTCATTTAAATGTACTTTAAGGGCCCGTGTCCACCAAATGCGTTTTTTGCGCTGGCAGCGCCTATTTTTAATACAAATCCTATGAGCTTCAGCGTT
>JASCQY010000258.1:2455543-2477731 GCA_030264315.1 Sardinella tawilis
TGTCTCAGTCTGCTGGTGGAGTTCCCGTGTTTGCCGGAATCCGAAACCTGTGAATACTATGCTTGGCCAGACCGTGCTAGGCCGCGGTCGTGGCCAATAACGTCACAGAATGGGCGAGCCCAGGTTATCAGCCGCCTTCGTTTCACTTTGCGCAAAGCGTCTGACAACCAGCCACAGGCATTCGTTCGCTCCACAGTAGGCAGATACTTTCTACTTAAAATCAATTGCAACTGTTTGGTTGTGACTTTAGCCAATCGCTACTCTTTTGCCGTGATGCATGTTACGCACTGAAATACATCGTTTGAAATCTCTATTCGCTGATTGGTCAGGCACAGCGTTGAGACGGAGTGAATGAAAGCTTGGTTGTCAGAGGCTTTGCGAAAGCGAAAGTGGCTGAGGCATCAGGCTAGGCTGTTGCCACTTCTGAAAAAAAAAATATTGGATGAGGAAAAAGGAACTAAAGACATTCCTGCATTTCTGTAAAGAAAACGTGATGTGATGGTGACTCAGTCATCATGACTGTGTTTCCAAAAAGACACTCACAGGTTTTGGTGTCCTCATCTGAATCCAATCAGCAATCAGCAGCCAAGGCGCTTGTTTTTAGACACTGACACCGGCTTTTCAACACGAGACACCTCACTCCAGCACTCGTGATCACCGCGTTGCAGATGTCGCTGCCTCAGGGGCTGTGCAAAAAAACACCAAAAAAACCTGAAAATGTCTCTCATGTGAGATACATAATCTGTCTAGAGATTCTAGAGAGCCAAAAGTAATGCTCTCCATTTTCGAACCATTGCAAAACTACTGTATGTCTGGGCAATCATTAGCAGTGCTTGTGTACTGTTACTGTAACACACAATTACAGTTAACACATGAAGTACAGTACACGGTACTGTACCACACAAACTGGATGGCCCAGGAGTTGTTTCCTTACAGTAAGGAACTGCCTGCTTTGCTTGAGCTTGGAAGCTCTACAAGCTTCCCCTGGGGTGGATCCATGGCCTGGATGTTGGTGTCTCTTTTTTCCAGGCGGAACGGAGCGTAGTATAAATAGGGCTGCCAGAAATAAGGCGGAGGCTCGGAGGGAGCTCTCCTGAGATGGCCGGATGGATGGATGGCCACCCTCCTGCGTTCCGGCCACCATACTTCCAAACGGATGGGAAACCATGTCTTTCTCAGGATGTGGGAGTGTGTGTGACTGCACACTGAGAGGCCTTTTGTTTCTCTGCGGCTATGAATTCATTCAGCATCTGTGTGGACATGCTGTAGCTAATGAGGATAGGAAATGCAGTAAACTGGTGGAGCAGGAGCTGGTGAAATGGCATGGACCATGGCATGCACATACTGTACAATGCGTAGGCCTAGATAGAAACCTGCCGATGATATGCAAAGACAAAATTCTTCTAATTCTAATTCTTCTAAGTCTTTGTACTTAGTATTTGCTATAGATTCAGATGATGGTAGAGTACAGACTTTATTCGTCTGACTGAGTGATTGAGCTCGTGCAGCAAGAGCGCCAGCATTTTAGACTGTGCCCACAATACTGACTGACAGCTGCTACTGCTGATGGCTCTGTTGCCAATTCAACATGTTAAATCAGCCACAAACGAGCCAGAAGAGGTCTGACAATATCAGCCAAGTTGTGCATACCGCTCAAATTTGGGCCAAACACACTCATTGACGAGCCTGACACTACCAGACGCTCAACCATCATCCTGTTGTGTGTGCACACTAGTGGACAGCTACCCTAAGGGAACAAACCAACTTCTCTTCTCGGAACTTAACTGCACAAGTGGAAGAGACTGAGAGACAATGACTTTGTCAGTTGGGGCCGAGGTGCAATGAAGCACTTGGCTAAGGTGTCCAGACCATAAGCCTTGTATGGGACCTGCATTCGATTCTGGCCCAAGGCCATTTTTCCAATCTTTCCCCATGTCTCTCACAGCCATTTCTTGACATCTACTATCCTATCCAGTGAATGCCAATACTGTATATAGCCCCAGAAAATATACTTCAAAAAGGAATTTGTCAATTAGAGGTGATTAATTAGTGAGCATGAAATTACATTCCGGCATGAATGACCTCATCAATACTGTGCGCCACACTAGCAAGCTATTATGTTTATTTATAAAGAGCAAGGACTCACTGACATACAGTACATTACAATGCTTGGTGAGATGAGCTTAAACAAATCAATTGTTCTTACCTCATGTAATGCATGTCATTTCCTCAGCAGGAGGAAACTTTCATCTAAAAGTCAGCATTGTCAGCTGAACTGTGCTACAAATTTCAGGATTTTTTTGTAATGTGAAATTGTTGAGATATGCAAATGGCCCAGTCAGTTTTGATGAGATTGTTTCATTCACTTTGCTCATCATGGTGCGTCTGTGATATTTTTGTGTTTGGATTTCATTTGCATGCAAAGCACATTATTTTCATGAAGACTTAAGTGGACACAATGTTTGTGTGAGTGTGTATGTTTGTATGTGGGAGAGAGAGAGAGAGAGTATGTGTTTGTGTGACAGAGAGAGAAACAGTATGTGTGTGCGTGCGTGTGCGTGTAGTTATGCTCTTGTGACAGCAGAGCCATTTCCGCCTGATTGTTTTCCCCTGTGGGTTGGATTTTGTATGTGTGCTAATCGAGATGGAGAGGGGTGGCACCTCGCGACTGAAGTCGTCTCTTCATATTGACATCACTTCTTCATCGCTCTCTCGTGGAGATGCCAGTGGATGCTCTCACGCCAGTTTCAACCAGCCATGAATCTCACTGCCTGCATATGTTGATGCATCTGATCCAACTGGGCATCTGCTGTGACAAATTCACAAACACTACACAAGCACTGAGATGGCTGGTCTTACTGACAAGGTTAAACCATGATGGCGTTAACATTTATGAATGATAAGTACTGTAACTGAGATGACTTTCAATCACCAATAAATCAAGTGTTCATTCATCAGTGTAATAGGAGGAGCAATAACATTTTACGGTCTTGAATAGTAAAATTGGGAATAAAAAACTGGTCTGTTTTGCTGTGAAGTGCGTTTTGGTTCAAAGACTGTCTTTTAATCACTAGCAGCCGTGTGTGTGTGTGTGTATCTGTGTGTGTGCGTGCATAAGAGTGTGTGTTAGACAAGGTGAACAACTCTGTCAGATAACAGCAGAATCACAGAATGACTGTGGTGTACCTGATGCAAAATCCTCCCTGTTATATCTAATTCTTTCTCTCTCTCTCTCTCTTTCTTTCTTTCATGCCACAATCTGTCTTTCTCTGCCATTCTCTCTCTTTCTCACCTCTTTCTAGCTCCCATGTCTTTCTCACGTTCCCTCTTTCTCCCCCTCTCTCTCTGTCCGTCTCTCACCGGCTGTCCGGCCAGCAGGACCAGATGAGTGCAGATAATTACATGCCGGCTGTGAGGTGCAGAGGACACCTTCAGGGGAGAGGGGAGGGGGCAGAAGGGAGTGGGAGGGGGAGATGGCATTGGACGGGTGTGTGGGTGGGTGTGTGGGTGTGTGTTTGGGAGGGGGGGGGGCATTGTGTGGGGGCAGGCTGGGCATGGGGGGTGTTGCACAAAAGGTTGCCAAAGGTGATGGGTCCCCCCACTGCTGGCAAAAGTCTGGGGCCATTTCTCATTCCGAAGGTCTGCCCAACAAAGCCCAGCTAAACAACATTGCCTCCCTTGGTCAACATCAACCTTATGAGTGGATAGAGGGACTCTTAGGAAGTCAAACACAGCATAAACCTTCACATTTTATTTTGGGAATGTCAGTGTGATTGCTGTTGGCCACATGTCTAAAGGGGAGAGTGATGATAAAGCAATAAATACTTATTGTCAAAACCCAAGTCATTCAAATATATTTCTTTATATACAATGTATCACATTTGAATTGCAAATGCTAAGGGTGCTTTACCAGCATGACTATGAGAGCACAGTATTGCCAAGTGTTTAGATACACAATACAGTATTCATTAACATAACAATATATTATCTGGTATCCTATATCATTTAAGAATCATCTGTTTTTCTATAAGAAATGATGAAAAACAACCCAAAATAAAACACAAAATGCGTGGCGCATCTTGACGTGCCATGCTGTATTGGAAGGTGGATACGGTTTGTATGATTCAAAGCATGTGCTGAAAAGCAGGACATGGTGGCATCCCTGTGGAGAAGGCTGACTATCAGGACACTTCCCTTCCATCCTGGGTCCCTCGAGTCTCACCGCATTCCTCTCAGTGGGACTGATTTGCATGGATACCGGCTCCCCCAAAGGCATCCAGGAACTACTTTGCATCTGATAGTGAAACTAGATGGGAATCCTCTCAAAAGATGCAGGGGCCTACAGGATTCCTTTTAAAAAAAAATATTACAAATGATGGCCCTATTATCTCCACGGAGCAGAGGAAGTGCTGTGCGCTGCGAGCTGGGAAAGTCCCCAGGATTACGCTGCAGCTTGTTAATTTGCAAACCTCCAGCCCTACCCACTCATTCACCCCTTAAGTCCAGAGTCCTGCCGTGGACAGGGAGAGTGGAGCGCCCAGGCCCCTCCAAGGGCACAGACCTGCCAGACACAAGACCCTTCAAAGCCGCGGGTCTTATCGCTGCACCCAAGGAGGGTGTCATGTGATTGAATCTGTGCCTACGCCGCAGTCACTTTATTTTTAGACCAAGGTGAAACAGAACATTTTCTTCACTCAATTTTGTCCGAATGAAGTTCTAAGCACCCCTCCCTTCATAATAAGTCTCACTGGCAATTAATCTTTCGCGGGTGTGTTAATTGTTTCCTTTTGGGGAAAAAAAAATAATAGTGATTTGCAGCACTTCATCATTCATCCGGTGCAAAGTGAGACGGCTGCAGATTGTGGCAAGGACTTTTATTGACAAAGATGCCAAGTCACTCAGCTAATCTTGCAGAAATGATAAAACACTTGTTGACATACTGTTGACTGTTAGCTCAGTGCTTTGAGAGTTATTGCGTGAAGAACGTTATAAATAGACAGATGTCAGTGTAAATCAAAGATAGCTCTAAGTAAGTGAGAAGCTGGTGAATTGCTTCCAAAGAACTGGGCATCCATCAGAGGAGTTTGGCTGTGCCAACTCATTGCAGCAGGTAGATATTCATGGCCAGGGCTGTATGTTAAGGGTAAACTGATTAAAATGTGTCTGGCCAACCTCAAGAGGAGAAGGACTGAAATAACCTCTGAGAGTCCCACTGAAATATTGGGGGATTTATTCCCCTTCATTTCTCTCTTCGCTCTCTTTGCTATCTCTCTCTTTCTCTCTCTCACTCTCTCTTTTCCCCTCCCTTTCGCTTGTCATCTCTTTGCTCACTCTATCTCCTCCACTGTCTCTCACTCCTCCCATTCTCTCTTTCTGTCACTCTCTCTCTCTCTCAGTGAGTTCAAGCGCTTCTTGAATAGCCTGGGATTTTAACACTAGAAATTTGGTAATTATTCAGCGCTAGGCTAACATTTACCATGGTTCTGTGGGAGCTATATTGGGATTTCATTTGGGGGGGGGGGGATCTATTCACCACACAAATTGAAACAAAAAAAATCTTTTTACATATTTAAAAATGGATTATGCAATTCCAGTTTAAAAACGGTAATCACCTCTTCTAAACAATTTGCATTCACTGTATATACTGTAGAAACAAAATACATTTACTGTCAGCATGCCTGCAGAAAAAAAAAACAGACAGCGGAGAAATCAGAGCTGTTCAAAGTGTAGAAATGCTAAATCTGTACATGAAAAATGAATGTCATGGTGTTTCCACAGAATATATGAACATATACATCACACAATAAGAAGTAGGCTAAAGTAAATTATTCAAATTATTCTTTTTTTATTATTATTTTCAAGACGACAATGCAAAGGAAAGGAGTACTATGATATGGTGCTGAGTAGCTGCATGCTGTGATCTGGAGAAGACTCATAGACCACACTCTCCACTGCCAAAGGGCTAACAGGATGGAGCAGGGAAGATAGTATTTGCCCCACCCCCCTCTCTCTCTCTCCCTTTCCCCTTCTCCCTCTATTTCCTCCTTACGATGCGGACAGAGAGCAATGCGGTGATAATGACCACCGTGATCAATGCCCCATTGACTAACCTGCGGGCTTATCATTATATGTCACAGGAGCTTTATGGCTCTCGCTAAGCCTTCTTTATTCTTCTCCCCCCCCAGATGATATGGAAACATTACATATTGATCTCCTCTTCTGGGAAAAAAAAAACATGGTCAAGAGGTTACTTCAAGAAACGGAGTTGCTCATTGGATGTTTTTCGCATCTCCATGCAGAATATCTAACTTGAATGTGTGTGTGTGTGTGTATGTGTGTGTGTGTTTGGTGGGGGTCCTGCTTTGTGAGACACAGATCTCAGAACAATGAACAATGGGGACTGTTCTGAGTCTAAACCAGGACAATATAAACAGGCCCAGCAATACTGTGCTCTATGTCATTGGGAGCAATTTTCTCTTCAGGAAGGGAAGACTTACCGTATGTCAGGCATGTCCAAACAATGCGATGAGTCCTGGGGAAGTCAAATACAGAATACGAACATTTTCATTTATCCCTCACTAAGGTATCTGAATTCATACATTATAAAAAAAGAAAAAAAATCCCCACATTCCCTTTGCCAGCTCTCTTTCCCAGTTAATCCAGCATAAAGAATAGAAGGGCCGATAAGGATTTCAACAAAGCCTTTTTCCCCTCTAAACTCGTGTACGGAACAGATGACAATAATTGAATATGGAGTTAAAAGCACCGAGAATAAGCTTCCTGAATTGTGTTTTTAAAATGCTCTCTGGCTTATCTGCTGTCTTCTGAGGGGCTGGTTATTAAATTCTTGGAATGGGAGAGTTTACAGTGAATGACCTGTGTGTGTGTGTGTGTGTGTGTGTGTGTGTGTTCTGTATGTGTGTGTTTAGGTAGAACGAGAACGAGAGAGGGGGGGGTGGTGGGGCGGGAGAGAATACATACAGAGGTTGAAACTGACTTAGGTATAAACCGTAATATTTAAATTCTATCCTTCACCTCAAAGGAAACAGACTCTTCTTTGCCTCAGATGACAGCGGGGACAAAGGGCAAATCATTGAACCATGGCTTACAGTATGTTTTTTTTTTCCCCTGTCTGCCATGTGAGCGCTAAAGCTGTGCTGAGGCTCAGTCAGAGCACCCCTCTACACACACACACACACACACACACACTCCCTTCAGCACTAGGTTACAACGCCTCCTTTCTCAACTGGCAACCGGTTCTGCAGCAGCCCCGACTCCGGTGCCGGACTAGAGCCAGGCCTGGGCCGGGTCCGTCTGGCAGGTAGCTGCTAGGAGTGCTCAGCAGGAGCCATTCTCATCTCAGCCCGTTTTGAAATCCCGGCAGCTCTCGGAGCCTGACAGCAATGCCAGCCTTGTTATTAGCTTCCACAGGCTCCTTACCTCCTTCCCTCCTTCCTTCCTTCGTCTCTCTCTCTCTTCTTTCCCTCCCATCCATCCAGCAGCCTGTTTCTTTTCTTTTTCTTTTCTCTTCTCTCCTCTCCTCTGTTCTCTTCTCTCCATCTCTCCAACCTGTGTGCACAGCCGACTGTTTCAGGAGTGCAGCGTGCTCTCCCTTTGATCTTTTGCCCTCAAATGTAACCTTCCATACATCGGAGCCGAGAATCCCAACTCCTTCACACATGTGTACACTACTGTATATGTGTGTGTGTGTGCGTGTGTGTGTGTGTGTGTGTGTGTGCGAGCACTCTCTCCTCAGAGGGCTGTGCGACCTGTGGATGTTAAAATTGCTCATGTGTGCGAGTGTGTGGGCTGCTGTGGTGCTTTAAGATGCACGAGGCCACGGCGAGCAGCGGTGGGAGGTGATATATCTGTCTCTGGGCGTTCGGCACGGTGCTCTCCGAGCAGGAGGAGTGGGTTTCTCAAATGAGCTGAAACATGACTGCCTCCCTCCCTTTCTCTATCTCTCTCTCTCTTTCTCTCCCTCCATCTCCATCTCTTTTTCTCTTTTCTCTATCAGCTGAAACATGACTACTTTCCTCCCTCTCTCATATTCTGTCCCTTTCTATTTTTCTTTCTTTCAGCTGAAACATGACTACCTCCCTCCTTTTCTTTCTCTCCTTCCCTCAATCTCCATCTCTTTCTCTTTTAGCTGCAACATGACTGCCTTTCTCTCTCCCTCCATCTTTCTCTCACTCTTTTTATCTGTCTCTGTGACTGTCTCACTCCGTCTCTCCTGTCTCCCCCTCTTTCTCTGTTTCATCTGAAACTTGACTACCTCTCGCTCTTCCTCCTCTTTTACTAATTCTGGACTCTTCCAGCTGAAATACTCACCTGCTTTCTTTCCCTCTGTAACTTTCCCTTTCTCATTCTGTTCATCTCTCTCTCTCCCTAATCTCCTCTTTCATTTCCGTTCATCTCAATATCTCTGCTTCTCTACCACTTCTTTTCTTAGTCATGCTTATTCCCTCCATCTCTCTGCCTTTCTCCATTGCTCCCTCTCTTCCAGCCCTTTCTATATGTGAGCAGCTCCGTCTCTCAAACAAGGATGCAGTCATACCCTGGCAAATAGTTGCTATGATCTCCCATCTCTGCTCTATCTAGTGGTTTGACACTGATGTTGGCCTGTGACCCTTTTGAAAGCTAAACCAACACTTGTGTGAGGATTCATTTACATAATGCATATTCTGTACTAATGTACACACTGTACCATTGCCACCTGCTGGATACACTCACTCATGCACACACACGCACACACACACACACACACACACACACACAATGGACCGACCGATGCATTCATGAACAGTGTGTGATAAATAGCCTCTTCTCATAAGAAGCACACACTTGATACCGTGAGGGAAACACTTGATATTGTGGAATGCACATCACTGATACAGTATTAGTTCTTTGCTTTGTTTATGTTGCTGAATTTGTGAGGCCGTTGAAGTCAAGAAGAACAGGTCGGATCATGGTTGAAACAATGGTAGATTTACTGAAAACAACAGAGACGTTGTGTATCCCGTGTCTTCCAGGACGCTATCAGGGCAGTAATCCTGAGAGTAAGTAAATATACTGAATAAAGACGTGAAAAAATGCCACGATTCATCTATGTGGCAGATTTCCCCGAATGTGGCAGAATGTTGGCTGCTTACTAAACAAGGGCTAATCACAGGCTGTGTGAGACACAAGGTGCCAGCAAGGCCTAGTGGCCCGCTGATGAACACACACAGATATTCCATCCACTGTCACCATGACCTCCACTCCTTCTAGGCAGATTCCCCTTCTGCTACAGTACATGTGAGATACATCTGACTTCTACCATGATATACAGTACAATGAGGATAGTATACTTTCAGTAAACAAGAGTATACTTTCAGCAAATGAGCAAGCTTTATAAAATCCTGTTGTAGATATTTTGGAAAGGTTGACGGGGAGAAATGAACTTATCCGCATCCAGTTCATTTGCCAGGGTTGTTAAGTTGAAGGACGGCAGCTAAAGGGCGTAAGGGTTCTCAGCGTAAAAGATTTTCTATCTGGCAGGTACTGTATGTTGAGACTGTGCCTTTCTGCTTCCCAACAGTCCCCTACAGCCTAACAAACAGTTATTCTGGGCACAACCTGTCTTCGCCATGCCAGGCGAGCAGCCTCCGCGGAGCTACGGTGATCCGGCGTCTCCCGGGTTTCTCTGGTGTCACGGCGACGAGCCTGTGCCTGTCACAACAACACAAGGGGCGTCTCTCAGGCAAACGGTCCCCATAGACCGTGACTTCTGTCTCTGCTTAAGGGGGGATTAATGCGCCTGCAAAGGGGCCGTGACAGAGGGCTGTGGAAAGGGGCTGCAAAAGGAGTTTTTCATCTGCTTAGGGCGTGCAGTTTTGGAACACACAAGCACACACATACGCGTACACACACACACACACACACACACACACACACACACACACAAACACTCAGAGCAGGGAATAGAAAGGCTGAAAATGTACGTTAACTGGGTCAAATCATTTGAGTGAGTTGACACAATAGCACTCCTGGCTATCAGCAGAGGTCTGCATGTAAGTCACACTCAAACGCTGACCTGATCACGTCATAGATACTCATGGCCCAGTGCCTCATCTTGTTAGGACGGACAGCCTGTGAAGAACAACGCGCTTTATTCGAGCAACGACATGCTCCGTTTGGGCTGCTCTGTCCACCAGCGTGTCCATGGATGATGGAGAGCTCCCTGGGAAGAATGACAGGCGCTTCCTCTACAAGCCTCCAATCATCAGTGTGACCTTGGAGCGCGAGGACACTTCCTGTGGCTCATGGTACGTTTCAGCACGAGCGTCTCTCCCTGCAGAACGAGGGGCTGATTGCAGCCGCAGGGTTGTCACGCTCAGTCCATTAACCCGACATACAGAGAGGGACTTGTTGTTATTTCGTTGTAATTTTTCCACTACCCCTCACCCCACCCCCACCCCACCTCAATTCTCCCATTGTTTTGTTTTTGTTTCCTTTTGCCGCGATCATTACGATGAAATGCCCTCGCTGACTTTATGTGTTGCCCAGTTTGTCACATAATGCAGAGACAAGCCTTGTTTTTCTTCATGAAAACAGACAAAGCAATTTCATCCTCATCATGTAAGGTGACCTTTGAGGATATCTCTTGAAAATATTACACGAAATAACACATGCATAAAACATCAGCCAAAAATCAGGCCCCTATGTGTTGATCATGTACTGTGGATTGCACAGCTAGACTGATGGTTCATTTGCAGAAAACGGTGTGGCATTGACCTGCATTTGGAGAAATCTAGGCTCCCAGCGCCCCTGGGATGCTTGGGCATAGTCCGCTCAGCTCTTTGCGTCATTAAAAAAAAAAAATCATCAGCTCATCAGCTTTTCCCCCTAAGACAGCTCCCTCAATGGAGGCAAACCTTGAAAACAATCTGGGCAGAGCATTCATATCTGTGACTGGGCCCTGGGGTGATGGAGAATGTCATACCAGAGCACATAGCATGTTGCTGGGACAGAACAAGCCTGAGAAAGGCTTGGGGATCCATGGGGTTATTTGAAGTATTGCTCTATGAGCAATTTGCAACTAGAAAAAGCAGATCTCCATGGAGCAGAAGAATATGTAAGTGCCACTTTACATAGGGACGCAGAGGACAATGGATATGAATAACTGCTCTCACTCTCTGCTTGGCTATACTCACCCATGAGTATTCAAAAAATCACAACAATTAAAACAGCTCCCCTCGAATGTTGTAAGCCCGCGTCAGGGAGTGCAAGGTGAGCATATAGATTAGGAGAGATGTGCCGCAGTGGGTGTCAGGAAAGGATTGAGCGCACCTTGGATTATTGGAGTTTCCCGCAGCTCCTGGGAAATGCTCTGATTAGAAGCCATGTTAAATGACCTATATACACAGGAAACGCTGTGTGTCTTTGATGGCTCTGTGTGTTCTGGCTTACGCGCCACGCTAAAATTGAACTTCGCGTGCTGCCACGGGGGGCCTCTGCCTCAGCCCAACCAAGTCGCAGACTGCCCGTATTAAACCATGTCATTCCCCGCTTTCCCATGGAAAAGCCTCCAGCGAGAGGAATTACACAATATGAGGTTTCAATTACTTCATTATTATCAGTTTCGCAGGCGTCATGTGGGGACAATAGAGGCTAATAATGTGGGAATTATTTATTTGATTTCTAATTTTTTAATTACTAATTTGTCATGGCTGTTTTACAGTAAATGGAGGGAATGAGAAAATGCAAATGCCAGAGCCTCTCTTCAAAAATAGGGGACTTAGATTTGCTGGCTGTTTCTGCACGCATATGTCAAAACTGATTGTATCTACATAGACAGTATGCTCATTTAAATGTGCTAGCACACAGCCAGAAAAAAAAGGCTGCGCTTAAGCAAAGGACTGTGCATAATGTAAATCAACATTTGAATTTGTGTTTTCGCCACAAGTGAGGTCTCTGTTGCACTCCTCTGCCATGCATGGTGAAAGCCCACAATGCTCATGTTGCTAGAAAGGTGATTTGTAGAGGAGAAATGTTAATGATTCTCTTCAGAGGCAGATGGAAATTTGTTTGTGTGATATCTTCAAAGAGCTTTGTCCTAGCCTGAGGGGAGAGCAGAGAGAGAGAGAGAGAAAGATCCAGAATTAACGCTCGCTGTGGGGAGACCAGCACAGAGACTCTTTGATAACAGATTTGCTCATATTTTTAGGGATGGTGATGATAGAATCTCAGTGTGGCTATTCATTTGCTAAAATGCCCAGCTCTCCTGCATAGGTTAAGCACCACTGGTCTCTTCCTCACATGACAAAAGACACACTCTTTCACGCTCATTCAAATCTTACATTGAACTCATTTGTTATACAGTCACTCAAGTCTCAAACAATTCACAGCCTTCAGGATTTGCATGTTCTTGCCCAGGTCACTCTGCAATATGTTTGGGGAAAGAGGGGTGGGTTTGACAGCTTAATTTAGCTGTGATATCCCTGCGGTCTCTACTGGAGGTGACTTCACAAATCTTTGAAAAGCAGGGGAAAAGGGTATGGGCAAAGTACACCCGAGGGCCGCCGATGTGGAGGATGAATTAGGCTGGTGCTAATGAGCGCCTCTCCTCGCCGTGTGGGCTAAGTGACTCACAACACACACACACACACACACACACACACACCACATCTACTGGGGTGCCTGTGTCTGTGCTTGTTGTGTTTGTGTGTGTGTGTGTGTGTGTGTGTGTGTGTGTGTGTGTGTAAATGTGTGCCCTTTACATGAATGTGTGTTGGATATTAGTCATTTATGGACTGTAAGTGTGCAGCTCTGTATTTGTGAACTAACTTAGTGATAGTATGTACAGTACATCTGAAGCAGTTTACATTTTATTGTATTTTTATTTGCGGGACCGGATGGACGTACATGTGAGTGTGTGTGTGTGTGTGTGTGTGTGTGTGTGTGTGTGTGCACGTGTGTGTATTTATGTGTGTGTGTGTGTGTGAGTTGGAGCTGTGTTCAGACTCGTCTCCGCAGTATGTGAAATAGGGCCTTGCTCTTTGGGGACCTGCAGTGTCATGTGCCATTGACTGTGATAATGAGCGTCATTTATTTTGTCATTTGCCTGCGCGCTCTGCATCAGTTCGGACAAGAGAGGGCCTGCCTCTTTAGTCTCTCCGTGCACAGCCCTGACCTCGACAGGGACTTTCCCCAAGACAGACGGAAGAGAGAAAATTCTGGCTAAGTGGGAAGCATCTCTATTGATTCATAAATATCTATTTGGTTCAGTTTGTACTGGGATATAATGAAAATGTTTTGCATTACACTGGTTCAAAGGAAAAAAAAAACAGAAACATGATATCACATACATTGAAACATAAATCAGACATAAGTGTTAATGCAACTCAAAGCTGTTGTGCAATATTATGCATTATTTCTACATAGGAAAAGGAGTTTATGTAGCAAACAGTTGACGGTTGTTGCTTATAGAACATGTCACATACTTAAGCTCGGAAATTGAAGATGGCGTTGGTATATTGGGGTTGTTTCTGTCAAGAACTGATGTACTTTATCATTAATTCAAGAACTATAACTCACTAAAGCCTGACACTGATGAATTCTGCAGTGATGAAATGCGGCAAGGGACCCTTCAGAATGACAGCTGACCTTAATATTGCCTAATTGCATTACATTTTAATGAATTTCAAAAAAGTATTAAATTATAAAAAGTTATTAAAGCTGCATAACTGTAAAATCTCTCAGTTATGTGTATACATGTGTTGTTTGGTAAACAATCCTGAGAAAAAAAATGTAATATATACTAATGTCTGATACTGTTGGATTTCATTTGAAGGACTAAATACAATGTACAGTACAATGTGAATTCATAAAAGTTAAAGTTGACTTCTCATTTTAATGCTGACAATAGTTGCAGTTACTGAATGTTCTGGACAGTGCTATTTAAAATTCAGTCTGTCTGTCATGACAACATTTAAGACTTAGATAAAAAAAAATAGGTCAATGCAATCTATATTCATCAGATTATGTGTCATATTTCTCTCCCACTAAGTTTGTTGCCATCTAAAGATAAAGAGCAGCCTTATTAAACAGGCATGATTGCTTGTTGCCGCTATGAGTTGGCATTCAGAGCTGTCTCTCTGGGGAGGAGTTTGAGGTAAGTCCCACAATGGAACCAGTGCTGGAGGACGTCTGCGAGATTTGAGCGGATTTTCTTTGTGACCGTGGATTTGAGGAGGCTGGGAAACGATGTGGCGGAGAGACGCGCCTGCATTAAGAGTTGCCTTCAGCATAAACACAGGCCATGCTGGCTAAGTCATGCAGTAGAGGGTTAAACACATATAGGAGAGCTCCTGCTTCAGGATCTAAACAATTCTCCACTCTGGGTGTCTCTAGAGGGATTTCAAACATGGCCCAAAATGTAGAAAAACAAACACTTGTTTCTCTTCAAGCAAATATACTGTAATTAAGTGGAATGAAATGAAAAAAACCTTCAATGAACGAGAGTTTAGATGTGTATTTCTTGCATTTGCATGTTGTTAAATTATGAGTTGTCAACACTGAGAGTCAAGTTGTCTTACTGCAGTAGGTTAATTACTGTACTAAAGAGTCCAAACACCGAACAGCCATTTAAAAGCAGGTTATTATTTATGCACGTCCCTGTGCAGCTGGGGACAGGACACATCATGTCAACAGACCTGATTGGTTGAGTGTCCTGTCCGTTGGCCTGCAGTGGAGCGGAGCGCGGAGCTGCACAGACCTGAGGTCAGAGGGAGCAGCCCAGCATGTCCATCAGGCCAAGGGGAGCGCTGCCGACAGAGGACGATGGCTCTCACTCGCAGCTGCTCTGGTCATGGGGGGAGGGGGGGGGGGCGGACGACACAGGGATGCTGGCTGGTCATGCCGAAGGGCGAGGGGAATTGTCTGGCTGTCTTCTAAGAAAAAAAAAAAAAAGAACGAATTAAAGAGGGAAAGGAAAGGTTTTTGTTTTCTTGCTTCAGGATTTCCAATGAGGGCAAACCTGTTAATGTCACAAATACTCAAAATGTTAAAGCATAATAGGGCACATGATCATTATAATACTTAACATAATCAAAGAAGCCTCTGCAAGCATTTTAATGAGGTTGTTGGCAAGTAGGTAATTTCTATCATCTCTGTTTTATTGAATTAAGCCCACACCACCACCACCACAAGGCTCAGAAGTGCTGTCAGGAAGCCTACACCAATACTTACATCTCAGTAAAAAAAGCCATCAAATGTCAGAAAAATCAAATGCACCTCAAGATACACCTTGAAAAGATTACCAATGCATATGTAACGGTAGCCAGCTGGTCAATAGCTGTGCAGTAAGTACATTAGTTACCCTCCCTCCCAACTTAACACACATGCTACGCTAGTGAGTGAGATTAGTACAGTATGTTAGGGTTTTAGCTCACTAGCTAGCCCACTCGCCTCCCAGTCCACGGTGCTGTGAGTTGCAGGTTTGCGCCTGTGCTCAGCCTCGGTTGGGTCGCTACAGGCTACAGTATGGGTAGAATGGTTCAGGGTAAGCCCCTCAAGTGTAGAAATCCAGGTCGGGGTAAAGGAGTGAGGGGGACATAATGTGAGGGAGCTCATCATTCAGTTGTTGATAGCCCAAAATTCTTTCCTGCATTTTCAAACACACGTCTTGTTATTTGTTTCATAGAGGACGGTGAACCATAAGAAGGCCTGGTCTAGTCTGCACAGGTCTTATGTGCAACAGTGCCAGCAAGCAAAGGTTTTCACCCACAGGCTGTAGGCTACAGTATTTTTCAGATGTTATTTTTTGGCCGACTAGTTTCCTGCCAGCATTGTTCCAGTAGGTTAAATGTCAAGTCCAAGTAGGCTACCCCTGACAAAAACATACAGCATGGACATTGACAAAACTTTTCCTTTAAAAAAAGAAGTCTATATTCTGTGTTCTGTGTATAGACACATTGTAGAGCACACACTGTGCTGCAAAAAAAAACTCTTCCCAAATGTCAGCGATGTTTTATCAGGGAAAAAAATTAAAATCTTATGCAATGAGGTGAAGGCAGTGCGTCACAGCGTTCCATTTATAGGGTTGAACAGTTCTGTTTAATAGTCTGTCTGCTCTCTGGGTTCTTTCTTTTCCGTGGACACTGCCAGGCACCTACATCACGGCGGCTGTCACTCCCATGCTGTCTATTGGGAGTCAACAGTGCGGTGGTCGCCGTGTTCAGGTATAATCTACTTTTCATTAAGATCTCAGGCCACCCTGTGACCAGGAGCAGGTGTGTGTGTGTGTCTGTGTGTGTGTGTGCGCAATCAGCAGCATGCAGGTCAGGGCAGCAGCTACCTGCTCCACAATCTGTGCCCACTGCTTTGCACGCTGTGACGTCTGATTTGCTTTGCAGGGAATCAGGCATCGATGTCCATCAGCATCTCAGATTTTAATCCCTGTGACCTTTTGAAATCTGCAGGACGTAGGCTACGCAGAACTAATAAGTGGAACCTGACATGTGTCCTCAATATTCAAATGGAGGCGTGGGGAGGGGTGTTCTCTGTGAATATGAAGGGTAAGGACGAGAGATGAAGGGTACACTCATACTGTAAGTCATGGCCTACTTTCGACACACCACTTTCTGATGTCTGTCTCCCTCTGCTGGTTTCAACATGAAGGCCCTGTTTGAGCCTCCTGGCCCGCCGTAGCTGAAAACATTAATCACATGTGAGTTGTCAGGAAGAGGAAACAAAAGGATTGCTAACTCCGAGCTAACGTCAGCAGGTGGAGATGCTGCAGTTTACTGGTCTGTCACAGGGCAGTCATGAAGATGTTTGGGGCAGTTGAGCACCTCCTTACATCATTATAAATCGTCATGTTTAGGCTGCCTGCAAGAGGTGCCTCTGGTTTTGCGGTTTTCTGCCTTTATATGTGTTAGCTATGATTCCAAGTTTGTTTCTTGAACGATGTTGCTGGTCAACTGATATGTAACGTTAGCTTCTCTGGCAGCTAGCTTGTCAGCTAACTATCCTGTTACAACATAGATAGCTGATCGTCCTGGCTGTCCACTTTGACATAATGCCATGGGGAACTGTTGGACTCACTGCTATACGCTATTTAGAAGGGAAGCGAATAGAATTCAGCGAGGAGGAGGGTAAGTCAACGTTTCTTTCTACCTGCTTGTGCGTCCAGCATCCGTGCTAGGGAAATCATCTGGAACATCTGGTAATGATGGCTAATCACGATACCTGTGAAATAAGTTGATTGTTGCTAGGTAGGCCCACTTCCCTGTGTTATGTTACGTGTGATCCCTCAGTTACAGTCTATGCCGGGAAATAAGATGTCTTACGTTATAACAGTCTCACCACTGGGTGAACGCCTGACTGAACCAAGCTTAGCTGTTTCTGCATCAGTTAGCCACATTTTGACTGACCACGCCCCGTCCTCAAAGCCATTGATTTGTCGCTTTTAATTTACTTAAAAGCTACTAAGGCTGAGCATAAGTGAAGAAACACTGGCAACTATGATTAAAGTTTTTCAAGTGAAAAGCTCAATGTTTACCTTCATTTTGGTTATATCAATGCAATAACCGGGGTCCTGCTAAAATGCTGGCTTTTAGGTGTTCACCATGACTAAATAATCATAAGGCCTTGCTGCAGTGAGTAGGCTTCTCACAAGGCCTGATCCCACAAGTCGTTTATATTTATTGCAGCAAACTATAATTGTGTGTGAACAATTTATTTGCAAATTACCAATACCTTCAGGCTTTAAAGCTGAACAGTAATGGAGTGTGACTTTACTTTGAACACAGGTCCAAGTACTTCAGAAGTAGTACAACTGGAGAGCACTATACAATAGAGGTACTGTCACATATTGTCAAGTAAGCTGTAGCATTATGAATCCAATGACATGAAAATTATCTTTGCCATGGTGTTGTTTAACATGTCAATTTCTCATACTAATATTTCAGTTTGAGAACCTTGTGGAGAGTGATGAGGTAAGGAAAAGAGTTCATTTATAAAATATATGTTCTGGTTGACATTTCTTTTTGTGGTTCTTACTCTGATCTCGCTGTTTCAGGGAGAAAGTTCAGAAACTTGTCCAAGGTAGGCTACACATCCTTTCCTTTATTTGTTAATTGATTTGTTAAATGATTTACTGATTGTTATTAATTGACTTTGTGTAATACACCTGTGGGTACACAACAAGGGAGCTCTCAGACGCACCAAAACTGCAGTCTCCTCATTGTTGCATTGCTTGGCCATGCTGCCTTAAAGGTATAGTTCGGTATTTTACACTTTAAGCCTGTTTTCTGTGTTGCCCAGGATGCAAACGAGTGGTGGTTGACACCGAAATCTCGACGATTGGTCCTGTCGCAGCTATTTGGCTGCTTTAGAACCTTCTCTGTAGGGCTTCAGCATTGCTCGCTGTGTGCCAGGCCCTAAACGTTTTAAAAGATGTGCCACTCACCGAGTGGTTACTGCAGTCAGTAACCAGTAACCAGTCGGTGAGTTGCACATCTTTTAAAACTAACGTTTAGACCGGATCGGCCTGGCGCATAGTGAGCAATGCTGAAGCCCTACAGAGAAGATTCTGAAGCAGGCAAATAGCCGCGACCAATCTTCGAAATTTTGGTGTCAACCACTTGTTTGCATCCTGGGCAACACAGAAAACGGGCTTGAAGTGTAAAATACTGAACTATACCTTTAAGAGTAATGTTTTAGAAAGCATGTCCTAACACCATCCCAAATATATCCCTCCATATCTGGTCTGTTTGGATCACATAAGAATAACACCCACTCAAGGACCAGGTTCCACCTGAAAACATGATGTTTTTTACAATATACTGTAGTATCTCTTCCTGTTTAGCTTGGTGTTTTTTGTTGTTGTTGTTGTTTTTTTTTTTGTATTTTGTGTAATAACTGGGACAGCAGGATGCAGAGCAAAATTTGCAATAGATTTCAGAACGTAGATGACATCCGTGGATTTTTCTTCCTGGTTTTGCTCCCACAGACCAATCAGTGAGGAGGAGATCGGTCACCTTAAGGAGCATCGCTATGCTGCCATTGCAAATCAGCAGACTCTGATCGATGAGAAGCTGCATGCGGAGGTATGAATGGTGCTCCTCTGCCTCCCCTTGGCAAAGTCCTATCTAAATCCCCTCGGCAGGAACAGAAAGCAACGAGATTACATTTATCCTCCAGAAGTGCCTGTAAGCCGTTTCTCCCTTGTTCCCAATGGAAGTCGTAGATCAGCGCAGGGCAAGTTTTCATCATGGGCACGGGACTCTTCTAGCACTGCTCTTGACAGCTAGAGAAACGGTGTAAAAGGAGGCAGAGGGGGAGATGGAAACAGTTTAAATATAGAGACATCAGCACAGGCAGCAACACTTAGCCATGGAGGACATGAACAAGAAGAAACTGAAAAAGGCTTGATGAATGGCATCAATTAAGACGTTAATGCTTTGCTTTTCGCTCTTGTGTTTTCATTGAATTAATTTGCAGTTGTACATTGCTTTCATTATGTTCTGTTTTTGAGTTTTGTATGTTTATGTTTTTTCGTTCTGTTCTGAGTCGCTTTCTGTTGTTATTTCTGCCCAGTTAGTGGCACAGGAAGAGGCGTTAAGGCTAGAAGAAGAGGCTAAGTGTGCTGCCCAACGAGAGGCCGCCCGGTTGGCACGGGAACGAAGGCTGCAGGAGGTGAGGCGGCACAGGGCACGCCCCTCTCCTCCCTTTTCCCGACTTTGACCACCCTTAGCCACTCCCCTTTACAGAATCCAAATTCCTGCAGGATATGCAATATACAACCCTTGCATAATGAATGATGAACACTTCATGTGTGTGTAGATCACATGAGTCATCATTCAGAATGCCCTGAGGCTGACTTAATGATTGATATTACCCATTTTGCCTACAGTACTATATCTTCATTTTATGAGTGACATATTAAACATTAATTAACAAATATTATAGACTAATATGCCTCATGCTCAATAGACCGTCATCAAACTCTATTGTTTCTGTAATATTACCGGAGCTGTAATATTACTTAAGCACTTATCTTATGTTATGTTTGACTTTTCAGTTTGTGTTCTGTTGCTTAGATTAAGTTTTTAGTTCTGGTTGTTTCTTTAAATCCCTTGTCTGCTTTTTTTTTTTTTAATTGTTGCAGCAAAAACTTTTTGTGTTCCTCCCATCATCCTCACATACCTCTTTTCAGTTCATGACAGACTTTATCACTAACTTTTTCACTAACACCGTCATCTTATTGTGTTGTGTGACAGAGTGGCAAATAAGCTATCTGTACAGTACGTTCTTGCTAATAAATGTATTGCTTTTCTGAAGCAGCAGCATCAGGCCCAGGCAGGCAAAGGCAAACCTGAGGCTGAAACGGCTCCAGGCCAGCAGAGGATGTAAGTGCTGCCTCATCTGACCGTTTCATTTGATCCTTTTTTGAGAGCCTCTCTATCGATTCTGGCAGAGAGCTTTAGCTGCTGATTATGAGAATGAAATGCCTGAGAATGTCCACCTGTGTATTCATTTCTTTGGTCCACTGCAGACATGGTGCTGGTGGCGATTTTGAGGTTTACCTACAGAGCGTCAAGGCCCAGTCTGAAGCCTTTCGCAGTAGCAGTAAGTTATTCTAATCAAACCTCTCTTTCTCTCTCCTTCTCTCTCCTTCTCCCTCTCTCACACTCTCATGCAGGGCCATGACCCAGTGGAACTGTGTCATTTTTATGACCACTGTGCACACGTTTTAGACTATATTTATTTTCCAAATTTCCTGTCTTTTATAGGACTCAAAACTTATCTTTAGGTTAGCTAAATAAAGGCCTTCAAGATGTATACAGGTCTCCATTAAGTCAAGGCAAGTTTATTTATATAGTGCATTACATACACAAAGGCTGTACAAAAATAAAAGCAAGGTATAGTAGATAAAATAATGTAAAAGCGTAAAATTAGTAAAATGAATAAAGTGTACAAAATATACATCTGGTTAATAGGTGAAGTGTAGCGTGTCCCATTGCCATGAGCCATTATTGTTGGGGAAAACTGTCTTCAAAACAACAGTGTTATTGTGATGAGTTTAATGACATTTCCTGACCCTGAACAGATCTAGAATAGAGAGGAAATGGCTTGGATTCAAACTATTAACTTAATGACTTTAATGTGTGCTACAAACTTGCAGTGGCTGCATTTGAGTCTGAATTTTGCAATTACCTACTGAGCTATAATAACCATCAGCTTTCCTCAGAATCCTCCAATTTGGCACAACCATTACAGTACAAGTCCAAGACCTTCAAGCAGAAACCGCCCAGTTGTACATTAATGAAAATGAAGAGTTGTGGAAACGAGAAGTTGTTCCCGGGCTATGTGATTATAACATAAAGGCACCAATTTGACTCCTGCTGATGGTCTACACTGAAGCCTTTGTTTGGTCAATGAGGCTGTAATTGTGGTCATTTGAGTTTGTCACTGAAGATTGTGTGCTAACAGTTTGTGAAAGTGCAAAGCTATTTGTTTTAGATGAATACAGTCATTCAAACTTTCTCAGACTTGGTTTCCTTATTTTGTCACTCAAACAGAAAGTTTGCAGTTGAGGATGTTGTCTCCCAGCCTGAGCTGTTCAAATGTCTGTGTGGATTCGGGACTATTGTAGACAATAGAATCTCATGCTGGGACTGTGCATTGCCTTGTGCGCTAAAGTGGGTTTGCCTCCTCAGGGCTGTCGTCGGAGACAAATGTAGTCACCCCAAACACCGAGAGCAGCTGGGACTTCCCCAGCAAGCGCTCCACAAATGATGATGGCACCTCCTTGGACTTGGAGTGGGAGGATGAAGAAGGTGAGACTGCCCTGAGCATGACCAAGCAACACTTTCATTTACTAACCATGACCAAGCAACACTTTCATTTACTGACCATGACCAAGCAACACTTTCAGTTACTGACCACGACCAAGCAACACTTTCAGTTACTGACCACGACCAAGCAACACTTTCATTTACTGACCATGACCAAGCAACACTTTCATTTACTGACCATGACCAAGCAACACTTTCATTTACTAACCATGACCAAGCAACACTTTCATTTACTAACCATGACCAAGCAACACTTTCATGTACTGACCATGACCAAGCAACACTTTCATTTACTGACCATGACCAAGCAACACTTTCAGTTACTGACCACGACCAAGCAACA
>JASCQY010000258.1:2561246-2571246 GCA_030264315.1 Sardinella tawilis
CTAAAGTTCAAGCTATAATGCATAGAATAAGATCATCATGTATTCAGATAAGCTTACATGTTTCCAGGATATTTACCAAACATCTGCACAGCTACAGTATACATGTTTTTTTTTCTAACAGAATGTTCCATTACAGTATTTCAGTGATGCATGGGTGCCAATGGGTGAGGATGGCTGTAAATGGCTACTTATAATACAGCTTTATCTATAGGCAAAAGCAAACAACAGATTAAGCTGTAAGTGAGCAGTCCTCTGTTTTTCCAACAGAGATGTTTTGTTTGAGACTCGGCATTCCCTCAGGCGTATAGGCTTATTGCAGATGATTCCTATTTGTGAATGCAGTGTTTGTGCGTAGTTCCTATCATGCTCACTGATATGGGCTTGAACTGAGCTGTGAGCTGTGAGCTGTGGATGTGCTGCCATGCCAAGGAGTGATCGTTCTCCTCGCTCCACTGTGGATCTGTGTCTCATGACTTAAACATTGGGGAAGATAAAATATGATTACAACTCCGTGGGTTTTTCTTTCTTTTTTTTCTTTTCTTTTCTCTTTTTTTGGAGTCAGTAGAGATGGAGAGTTGCTGCCTCAGCACAATCAGTGGAATGCATCAATGCCTCTCTGTATTGTAGCAGGAGAACAAAAGCTCTGGTTGTCCCTCTGGATGTTCACTCAACTCCCAACCACGAGTGGCGGCGAGAGAGCATTTTAAGCCGGTAGAAAGTCATTTGTTTGGAAAGTCATTTGTTTGTCACGTTGTGTTCTGCGTCTCGCTGGAGTCGCGGCTGGATGCTGCGGTCTACATATAGCGCACGTCTGTCAGCTGTCAAAAACACAGCACTAGATTAGACCTGCACAGAGGTATGCGGCTGCTCCTCACTGTCAGATGCTGAGGCTGTAACTCGACCTGACAGCGCTATCACTGATATATTTTCCCCGACACAAAACTAGGCCACACACAGATACACAAATAAGCTTGAGCTGCTACAAATAAAACAAGTGTCATAGTGTATTTTTACACTTGTTTATATGAATGGAAACTTTTTGGAGCGGGAGATTATTGTACATGAGTTGCCACCACATATGGAAAAAAAAAAAAAATAAAAATTGTGTCAGATTACCTGTACCAATGTGTTCTGAATGGAAAATGTACCTGATATCTGTGCACACAAGGTAAAGGTAAATGCATTTTCATGCCTTTCATGTCGTAACATGACAGTCAGCTGCACAACCACCTGCAATGACCCATAAGAGCACAGCGGCAACTGGAGACTGAAAATCCATGTCTCCAATTTCCTCTGCAGAGCTCAATTTGAAGGTCTCAGACCCTGTGGCCATGTTTGATAATACTCCCATGTCCCTCTGGCCCCCGCCACAGAGCCAGGTATTGGCTCGCCTACAGTATGACCCATCACATTCGGTGTGTCCCCCATATGAGGGAAAGGTAGCCTATCGGCTAAGCCCGGCGTCTGCAGGGCGGGCAGGAGCCAAGGGGGTTGCGGGGAAGGACAGGCTCCTCAATGAGGCCGCTGCTGTGGCTGCAGGAAAAGATTGGGAGCTCGTGAAGGTCAAACCCTCTGGATGAATGAAGTATTATACAAGCTGGGCTGTCAGCTGCTGGGCGAGAGAAGGCACAGCTTTGCTGGCATGTCTTTACGGCACCAAACGTCTCCAGTATTGCCAAAGACCCAGAGATAAGTTGGGGGATGGGGGTGGAGGGGGGCAAAAAGCTCACATTACTGACCAATCTGACATGATGTTTATTTAATCAACAATGTAAGCCGGTGCTTAAATTCCATTTTGCTTGGTGAAGGCCTGATTACTTTGGACAAGTGATCTATCACAGAGTTACAGGATTACGGCTGAGCAGGCAAACAGCGCACTTTGTTATAATGCATTTATGCTTGTCATGTGTCATGCTAATCGGCTAGACACACTGACCTTCATCTGAGACCTTGTTATTGAATGATTCTCGTTATAATGTTAGGAGACAGACAGGTTGTTGTCTTTGCCTGACATTAGTCTATACAGCAGGTTTCATAACATATAATGTATACCACAAATGATGCTGTAAAGCAAGTAATTGCTCCTTTATTCTTATTTGGCAAGGCAGACAACAATAGCATTTATAGCCCACCAATAACATCTCTGATGCTACAGATTATGGGACTTCATTCTCATATCTTTTTCCTTTCATTAACACCTCCAAAAGATTTATGTTTGAAAGCAGCTTTAATTTGACACCGTTAGCATAAATAGCACCCAATCCATCAGAGTGAGAGGCTATCAGTGGCTGTAAATGTTTATTGCAGGCTTTTGTTTGGAAACCGGAGGCAGAAATTGAACACCACACCACTCCGCTGTGCAGAGGGGCAGAGGATTGATCCTATCTGGGATCAGAATCTTGTGCCTATTGTAAGCAGCCTGACGGCCCTGATTGACAGAATGCCGGCTAAAATAGGGGCCACTTTTATTCTCCGTTCCCTCCTTAGATAAAATCCCTTCACTGAGGGTTTTTTTTTTTTTCTGATTTTCCCACTTTTCTCCCACGTCTCTGTCACAATAGGGTCACTGCATGTATCCGTGGACCCGACTGTGTCTTCAGTTTAATGCATTGAGACATTAGCATTTAGATAACCCCTCTGAATCCTGCACATGGGGGAATTGAAAATCAGGAAGAAAATAAATATGGTGAATAATACATTCCAGATTAATGCAGAGCTGATGTTCTTTTCATAGGAAAGACGTTTCAAAGTTGAACCGCATATAGGCTACATTGGGTATTCAAAGCTGAGGATGCTTCACCCAAGGAGACTGGAAGCATGGCCTTTGAGGGAGCCATATATCTCTCTAGGTGCATGATTGCAATGAATGTAATGAGGAAGGTCTCAACAAAATGCACTAACTTCAATCATCCACTTCACAGCGGATCTTCAAAGCGGATCATCTGAAAACACTTCTAAACAACTTTCCTCCCATGATAATACATTGCACAACAACATTACTTTGTATAGGCAGTGCCCTGTGAGCTGTACATTTTCTGCCAATGCTTTTGAATCCCTCACGGACAAAGCTGAAAAATGAAAGATAAATCCATGTCCTGTCTCGTCATATTATTGATTATGAAACTGTTTCTTTTTTTCTTTCCTTCTACTTCTTCAGCACGTCTAACATTGACTAGAAGTTATTTTCTTTGAGTTTAATTTACACAAGGAGTTGAGTCACATGGAAATGACGTGAGTCCCTGGAGAGTCGATCCGACCGCCATCATGCTGAGAAAACCAAAGAGCTGCAAACCTTTTCATTCTCTGGATAGTTGCTTTCAACACACTGGCTGTGGGTGTATGACAGTAAGCGTGTGTGTGTGTGTATGTGAGGGACTTGGGGCTAGGGGGGTTAGCTCTCTGCAAATCAAATGGGCATTTTTTCCATCTGTGCTCAGAAGAAAAAGAACGAGAGAGAGAGAGAGAGAGAGAGAGAGAGAGAGAGAGAGAGAGAGAGAAAGCTATCAGTATTCCTGTCGTTCGCCCTGAGAGATGAAGGGCAGAATGCCGTGGACTAAACACACAGCCCTCTTACACTAGCCCTCACCACCCCAGATGAACAAAAAACGCCTCCCTACCGCCCCACCCCCTCTCCAACAAGCCTTATTGAAACAAATTGAAGGCTCTCCGTGCAGCTGCACCTTGAGCAGTTTCTTGGCCAGGAGTGCTGAGCCAGGAGAGAAGGTAGAGTAGAGAGACAGATGATTAAAAGTTGACAAAAGGTTGGAGGTGTGGTGGACGGCCACTGGTCAATCAACACACTGTAATTTGCGCAACCTGAGACCAGGCCATTATCTGTAGGGGCAGGGGTGCATGGGATGTTGCTGAAGGTGTTGTGCGATGTGTTTTTTGTTTTTTTTCCTCCCTGCTTTGAGCCCTTTGATGTCCATGGGACAAATGCCATTAGGAAACAATGTTAGCATTTGTACAAAAATAGCATCACTGATGACATGCCATTTCAAAACCATACTGTAGATTTTAACTATTTAGTAACTTGATGGGATTTCTATTACACAAAGGAAGCTGTGAAATACATGTATGCAAATATTTTCATATACAATTGCTATTAATGAACTATTATACATGGAGAGCTTTTTTGATGTAAAGAACGTCAGTGGACATGGGACTCTCCTGGCAGGTTCCATCCTACCTGCTCGTGTGTTTAATCTCGAGTGTGGTATTACTCTGCTCTCACCGCGGAGACGCTACTGACAGTATTATCACAAGGGCATTGTGTCACTGACACGTTTCTGGGCCCGCAGATTTATGGTCTGTGCGATGCGGGTACATTATTGCCATGGATAATTGAGTGCATGCAGCACAGTAACACCGTCAGCACCCCTCCTCAGTCCCCACCCTCCACCCACAGTGGTATGGCCCGTCAACTGGGGCCCAGAGCTCCGTCGCCACGGCAACTGCACCAAAGCAAACAATAGGCTGGAATGAAGGGAACATGATAGCCTGAAAGCTATCTTACCCGACTGACAGATTTCTCTCCAGACAAAAATTACCAAAGCCCTGCCTTAAAAGTGTTAAAACACTATCTTGTGAATGTGGTGTATAAAAAACTGAAAGATGATAAAAGAAATATTCTTAGATATTTCTAAGAATCAAGAAAATTATTATGCAAAATAGTGTTTAATGCTGTCAAGTATGACACATTGTGAAATTGTGTTTCTGTTGCAATCACATTATCTCAGCTTGCCTGCAACACCACATTACTTTCTATGTCTTTATCTGATATTTCCTTAAATCTTTTATGGCATATTTAAAAACTCAGTCAAATCCTTTAAGTTAAGTGACTGTGCCATGGCAATTATGAAGTCAGATTTTTATCCCCTCAAACATGGGTATTCACAAAATAATTATTATGCATATGTTCCTTTTTGAATCAGGCATTGTGTGTTGGTGAATTGGTCTTCCCTCCTACTTTAGATTCAGTAATTAACATATGCAAATAGTCCCCTTGGAGACATGATTAGTTAAATTTGGACAGATGTGACACTGAGTACGTGCTGCATGAAGGAGTTCATCATACTCCGCTACGCATTAAGCCCCTCTGTTGTATTCTGCCTCTGTGTCAATCAATGTTGCATGGTCCATTTTGTTTGGGCACAGGGTATATTTCAACACCAGGACAAAGAGAAGCAGGAAGCCACTTTTAGCCAGCAAGCAGATCAAGCATGAAATCCATAATGAATGTTTACGCCCATTATTTGGATGGGACGAGACGAATGTATGTTGTCTTGAGAGAAAATGCCCTTCATCCCTATGTGAGGCACAGCGGAGAGCTCATGACATGAATGCACTTTCAGGGTAGCCTATATTATGCATATTTCCAGCTACACGGTCCAGCATATACTCAGGATGAATAGGTATGAAATGAGAAGGCTTTACAGATTAACCATCTCCCACTCCACGATTAGGCCGATATGTGACTCGCTTTACTGCTCACCAAGGCTCAGTGGTCATTGAAAACAGCCCAGTGGAGCATGACACACATACAAATAACACTTTCCCCGTGTTTTAAGTGTTTAAATGGGACCGTAGACAGTAGGCTACAGTGTGTCTTCTGGGAACTGGGTATTTTTCTCTGACGATTAGATTCACCTTGGTTTAATTGGTCTGATGCTTTTCCCTGTAAATGTCTCTGACTCTTAGAAAAAAAACTATAAGCTAAGCTAAGGCTGCTGCAGTTTTCACAGTTTTCCGACATTATCCTTTATTCATTGGTATGTGCGATATCGTCTTACATTGCTTTTAATTGGGAATACACACAAATAGAGCTGAGCTGATTGGGGTTTTCCCCAGTTCCATTAAGCCAATAATACGACTTGAGATTTGCATGGGTTTTAATGAGAAAATGCAAATTGAAATGGTCTCACACTAAAACCAGTGTTAGTGCTTCTGCATGATTGCAGGTCCCAAGCCAGTCATTTCCCTGTAACAAACACCCACGTGTACTTTTTAACTGAAGACTAGGTTCATTCCAATCACACACTCTCCTTCCCACTCGCATCCACACAGCAAGGGGTCCAAACTAGCTTCCCTTGCAGTCACGGAGCACATCAAGCAGCTCTACAGTGTGAGAATGCATCTTCAAACCATGCTGGCAACTAATGACCATTCCCTGTGTTTTCCCCTCTGTCCTTAGGTGGTGGGGGACCTACACAAGCCCCCTTACGCCCAGCAGGGTAGGAAAGGAGGAGCTTTAGAAGGGAGGCCTGAATTATCTCCTGTTAAGTTCAGCGCACTGGATGTGACATGGTCGACCTGTCTTGTAAGGGCTGCTAGTGTTTTGTGTGTTGTGGAGATCAAAAGACTCGCACCCCCACACCCCCCCACAACCCCCACCCCCAAACTCCCCCCTGGGCGAAGAACTCACCCAGTTTCAGGTCAGTCATTCATCCGACTCTCGGACAGGCAGCAACATCAAACTAAAGAGGAGATTTGGTCCTCCCTTTTCCTGGCCCAACAAATGGTTTGAAATGAACCACTTAAGAGATTTGCATGCTGAAGAAGAAAGACTGACATGGATTTAGATTGGGGGCCTTCAGCAGGAGAAAGAAGAAAGGTCAGGGAAATCCCAGTTTAATCGACTTTCATTTTGTCAAACACCTGCAGAGAAGAATGACCTGACATGTATTGTTTTCCATGCTTGTCTGACTAGGCCTTGTGAGCAAAGTCAGGAGAAACAGAGTAGCAACAAAGGCAACACACTTAAAGAAACTAACTTCCATAAATACCCTTAAATGGCAGCTCTGCAGGGAGATCAATGGTTCTACAATAAGCCATGTTGTGCAAACACTCATCTTCTTGATAAAAGCTCCTATCGACCTGAGGGATTGATATTTGCACTATCTTTCCTATATCTTGTGACCAATCCATTATTGAGTTTAGCAACCACACAAAGTCCCTTTGATCTGAGGGATCGGAAGTCAACTTCGGAAAGGAACTGGAGAATTCGCAAGGTCGGCAAGTTATAGTTGGAGACAGTTACTGCATACAGCCCTTTATATGCCTTGATATCATCGGTTACATAAGTGCATCTGCTATGAGGATCGGTCCTCCCCTGTGTGCCTTTCCAACACATACACACACACACACACACACACACACACACACACACACAGGCAGGCAGACAGTCATCTGTGATTTATTGGAAGCAGCCAGTCAATTTTGTGCTACTTAATTTAGAGCCGCTGCTTTCTTGCCAGGACAAGCAGGAGAGTCTGCAGATGAATTGGATGCCTTCGCCAGAATCTGTAGCTAAATAAGTGAAGATGAATTCTGCTGCTTGCCATCAGGCCGAATGTTTTACGAGTAAAGCAATGCCTCATATTTTTGGAAGGTGTTATGCACCCGGAATATCAGCACACACAAAAACATCCTCCTGAAGGCAGCCTTCTTTCAGCCACAATGCTTTTGAGCAATGCCACCCCTCTGCTTTTCCAGTCAATGAAAGTATTCGAAATGTACCATTCAATGGTACAAGAATTAGGCTCACTAAACTGTGCATGGCATTAAATCAGTCACAGAATAGGGAAGGACCTATTAGCTGGGGCAGATAAATATAAAACGTGTGTTTAGGTGTTAAATATGTGGGTCAGGATCCATTTTGGTTCTTGTAGTGTCTTTCCTCCAAGCTGTCCGAACTGTCAAAAGTGATTAATCTCCAACGGGCTGCATGTAAATTTCCATTTTTTCCCCCTCCCCGAGTGCAACTGTTATAACTGGTGTCAGTGGAGACTATTTAGCCTGTCCATGAATATTTATACTCATGCATTCATCATCCAATAGCCATTAATCCATAGGCTATTTCACACAGCAAGACATGCTTTACTTGGGGGAAATAACACTGTGCATAAAAAGAGCACAACATTATCATGACCAATTTCAACAAAATAAAATAACAAAATAATGACAATCTCAGTAGTCTAGTCAAAATATATTTCTGAACATTTCAGGGGCTTTATCAAACAATGTGAAGTGTGTGAAACCTTGATTGTGAGAAGACTATGATTCAAAGGCAATTTCATTACACACTACAGTATCTGAAACACAATAATATCCTCAATTTCAATAAAACTGAGTGAAATTATGGTCTTTTGTTTTTGTTGCTGTTGTTTTTTGTTTTTACCAGGAAATCATACTGCAGACTCTCAGTGGTAAACAACTGGCAAACCACAAAGGAAGACTGAAAAAGTACCTTATGGCTAATTTGACCATGTTGATTATACAGTTTCTGAATGTCTTAAGAGCATTCGACAGGCTTGCTGTACATCTGGCAGTGAATTAGGGAGGCTGCTGGGAATCGGGGTGCACAAGCTACAGAAATCTTTAAATTAGAGCTGGGAGATTGCACCTGTCGCGCATCTCCTCCTGCCGGATGCATACGCGCGTCTCATGGCAGAATAGAGTCAGATGTTGGGTGATGGCTCCGCTGCGGTAATCTAACATGGCATCTGGAAAACACTTTCAGGAACACATAAGGGGGGCGGTGAACACACTTTACCCACATAACACACACACACACACACACACACCGCAAGTTAGTATAGGCTTACAGCTGAGACTTTTTTCTTTTTCTGTGTCTCATTGGCCTGCTGTCTTGTTGCATTACTCATTTCAATCTATGTGAGACATCCATTGGCTCTCACATTACAGCTAACATTATGGGGATTGGTGCATTTAATTGCATTTCTTGACCCTATACACATTGGGAACACACAGATCTCAAAGCAGTTTCAGTTTCTGTCCAGTGAGCTTAACAAGATTATTAGTTCTGTGATATAATATTGGATCCACATCAAAGTCTTGTCTCTGTGGCTTTATCATAAGTCACTCACTGTATGTTATGCACACTCCATGTGACACCCACGCCCGACCACATTTCCATGTGACAAGCCACTCTCTGCGCAACCTGTTTACATCCCATTTGCTGCCTGTTTGTTTGGTTTCCATCCAAAACTATGGATATTTGGTTTGGGCTCATGTGTGACTATTATGTGACTATGAGTCACACCGCAGAACTCACTCAATTCTTTAAATATTTACAGTTTGATGTTTAATTTCAATACTTTATCATACAGCTGTCTGTCGTGTAGGAGCCCCACAAATACAGTACATTCTGTAACATTGGAAAAGAACATTTTCTATCTTCAAAAAAAAAAAAAGCGAGAGAGAGAGTGGTATAAGACCTCCCAAAAGCACAGTATCTATTACCCCAGTGGCTTCACTGAACCAGATGGTAGTGAGATGTCATAGGAGGCTGTGGAACGTTGACTGTCCATTTGGCAAATCACTTGGGCAGAACAGAGGCTGTTTGGGAACAAAGGGCCAACTGACACTCCTTAAGCTGGAATTCTGTGTGACACTGACTGCGCCCACCTACTCTCGCCTCCCCACCGCACTCAGAGCTGGCTGGGCAGGGCAGCGGAAAAACCCAAATCTGATAACCTGCAGAAGAATAAGATCTTACAGGAAAGCATACTGTCTCATGCTGAAAAAAAGTAATATTGTTATGTTGGATTGTGATGATTACATACTTCTTGCATATTGCTGTAGCAAAAGATCTCTGCCTTAAAGCATACAGTATGTTAGTATTTATTAAGCATTCCATAGAGTTCAATTCATTGTAATGTTAACCTTATGCTGAAACCCTGAACAGTGTTCTCATTATAAGTGCATTCTGGTTACCTTTAATCCAATGACTTTAATGCCTCTGATGTGTTCAGTCGGGATAATGAAGGATTTATTGTCACTTCTTCTCAAAAGCAGAAGTTGGTGACTTATTGGATTGCTCCAGACATAAGGGTCTCCTAAAAGATGTCATTGTCAGCATTAATGTCCTACCTAGAGTTAGACGTTAATGTAAGGAGAGTATTTTGCTCACTAAATTACCCTTTAAGTACCTGAAATGTATGGCTTAGCAGCCCTCTGATGGTAAGCCCTTAAGCAT
>JASCQY010000258.1:2572817-2587819 GCA_030264315.1 Sardinella tawilis
ATCTGGAAAAAGGTCCTCGTTACGGACAGGAGTGTGAGAGCTCAGCGGTAGTGTACCTTAGAGCTTTCTCTCTCTCTCTCTCTCTCTCTCTCTCTCTCTCTCTCTCTCTCTCTCTCTCTCTCTCTCTCTGTGTGAGTGTGTTAGTGTGTGTGTGTGTGTGTGTGTGTGAGTGTGTGTGTGTGTCTCCAAAGACCTCAGGGTCAGCTAACCGCACGGATCTGTCAAATAACATATGGAGTGACTGCTCGCCTAACCTCCTGTCCGTACACCACTGGGTGCTTGTGAAGTCAGAAGGTGTTGATTGACTCCCACACATACAGAGGGAAGAGGACCCATGCACACATACATACACACGCAACCCTACACATACACACCCACACACACACACACACACACACACACACACACACACAGAGGGCTGTCTGTGCTTAGATCTAAATCAATCACCTTGGTGGCCACCACACTAATGATGTCTGTGCTTACACAGGAAGGCTCAGGAAGGTGGCTAATGGGGGAGATTAAGTGTTTTACCCGGGCTTTCACAACTCATGATCATATCCCATAATAAGCATATTCACTGTGCTGTGCTGATGGCAGATCTATTATTGCAGCCGGGAAGGAGAGACTGTAAAACAAAGGATCTTGCAAATATGCTGCTTTAAGCAGTTCGCCTTTGCTTTACAGCTACCATTGATTTTACCCGCAAGAACTACACACGAGCCAGCTGCCACAGCGCATTAGAATTTGTGGCACCGTCTTTTCCGACAAGCTCACTTTCAGCAGGTAAACACGGTAGTTAGACTGGCCTTGTGAAAAAAAAAAAAAAAAAAAAAAAAACCTTAAAACACTTTCACAGCACACAAACACCACTCTCTCTGTTTTCCAACCACAAAGGCACTGGCTCCACACAATGTCGTAAACACTGTAACAGGTCCTGTGCTGGGCTTTTGGCGTGTTGGTTAAAAGCAGCCATGTTTCAGCTTGGCGGCCGACGGAGATGAAAGAAGGGGAGGAAAGGTTAGCCGCTCTGCCGGTCTAAGCCAAGGCAACAAAGGCACCATTGTGTCCATGTCAGGTTCATTGTGGGTGTCCTGTGAGGCATAATCTCGACCAAACACAAACAACGCATTAAAATACGGGCATCCCAGGAGGAGGCCTGGGCAGCAGGCACCGGGCGGCTCTCAGGCGCGTCAGTCAGGGACTAGTGCGGCCCACTCTGACCAAACAGGTGGGTCTTAGGTAAGACACACAGCTTGATCTAAAGGTAAACATGCAGAAGGAGGAAACAAAGCACAGACACTCAGTGCCTACAGAGACTGTGGTGATTGGCCCTCTAGATCTGGTCGGCTCTCAATCAGACCGAAGTGAAAGACAAATGGAGCAACTGTTTAGAACATGAAGTCGCACATCAGATGGTGCTTACAGAAATGCCAGCCTAAAAATACATTGAATTAGTATTTAGTCATAGCCCTATAGCACATGGTCTAAGGCTCTCTTAAATGCACTGTGTGCATGAGGCTTATCAGGACAATGACTGTATACTAGAGTGTATATTTAATCAGGGAGCTTAAGAATGGCAGCCACATGATGTCAGTGTGCACAAGCAACACATTATGCAAGAGAGATCACTTCAAACCAGACTGGGAGCAAGTCTCCTGCAGCAGCATTCAAACCAGTGTATGGCAGGATTTGGCTTGGCCAAGAACAACAGAACACAAAGATGCTGTGCAGATTCTGCACAGTAATCCACCCACCCACACACACACACACAGCCCACCCTACCCCGACTCCCATCCACACACACACACACACACACACACACACACAGTGCATTTACATTGTCCATGTATAATGAGAAACACATGCTCGGCTGCACCTGCTGTCCTGTGGCCATGCATCTCTCCTATGCCCCACATCTACAGTAGTGCTCGCTGTTTGGCTAAGCGCAGGGATTTCAATTAAAGCTCATTATAAATATATACAATGTAGCATCGGGTGCCGTTATGAAGGTCCTATGTGTTTGCTGATGGAGGATTTAAAGTGTTTGTTTTATGTTCGGAGAACAGCAGGACCCCTGGGGACGGCAGATCCAAATGGGTCAGCCTCCTGAGCTCCTAACACAGTCCAGCCCAAGGAGACAAAACTGGGCCAATTAACGTTATTTTCACACAAATGATACAAAAGACTCAAGGCCAAGTCTTTTTCTTCACAAAAAAGAAAAAAAAGTCATTTCTACTCCTCGCCATACAGTTTTCAATCCTCTAAGCCTCTTAGATGTAATTGTTTCCCCCTCCTTTTGTGGGGTGTCACGGCACAGACGTGCGTAGCCATTTCACTGAGAAGGTTGTGGCGGAGGAAACCGTTCTGCAGGAACACGGTTTGAGCCACTGTATAATTACCGTCTGTCTTTCCAGCTCATTGCCTGGCGAGGCAATCATTTACCATCCTCCCGCTGATAGCAAATCTGGAATTTCTCTTTCTGATGGTATCAGAATATTAATAGTCTTCATTACACGAGAATTACTCTCATCACAGAGTCGCAGGAGGGAATAACGTTTTAATCAACTTATTACACATTATGTATTGCACCTAAAGACGGAGAGGGATGGTAATTACTGAAGCTTGCCTCTCTTGGGTGAGAATGTGCAAACAGAAACAGGAGGGCAGGGGAATCGGCAATGAAAACACGGATTGATAATCCTTAAAAAATATCTACTCCTGTCTGGGCCCGCCGACTTAATGAACTGTTGAAGCGAACGCCATCTGGGTTGCATCAACATTGCCTACATGAGGGGATTTGTGAGGAGAAATTCTGAAGAAGAGAGATGGTGGATGTTTGAGCTGTGATATCAATAATACCCTGATTTGATTGTCTCTTTTATCCTCTTTGCCTTTTGTCAAAACAAAGGCCTATTTGGAGGAGTCAAAGCTGTACCTCCTAATTCAGAGCTTCAATTGAATTAGCTCATCAAGGCTCGGGAGTGAGGCTAGCACTGCCTCATTTATACATGCTGAATCCAGCTCGCCACAAATGAACTTATTCAGGCGAAAGCGCTCTTATTTTTCATTGTATCCGGAATTAACATGGCCACTCGGACCAGGCAACCCTTAAATGGAGAGCATTACGCCATTGTAGCGATGCGTCATTATATCACTCAAGTCTTTCTCCCCGAGTTCACAATTATCTCTGGAGCCATTGCCTCTGCCATTGACTACCTCACTTATTGGCTTCATTTATTATGAACAGAGGACAGGCGGAGGCTCCCAGAGGAGATGGTGTGTGTATATACAGTATATTGCCGTGCATATAATATGGCATTCTGGATTTAATATGCAATTACAGCGGCCATTTCCCCCTCAATCGACACCAAGCTAAAGGACAAGTTCAGTCTCGTGATACACATTTGTTTTCACTGCACTCCTTTCAACATAAACTCATAAACTCCACAGTCAATATATTGAAGCGAAAATAATTTCCATTTGCAGGATCTCACTATCTATTCTCAATTTTGTACAAGACCCTTCAGAATCTTTTCGAGGAGATTGCTAGGGTGATGTGTTGTGTGTGTGTGTGTGTGTGTGTGTGTGTGTGTGTGACAGATCCTGGTTTAGAAACACATCCTTTGTCCATCTGAAATTGCTATTGAGGCAGCTGGAGTCATCATGATATTTCCTGATATTGCCTCTTTCATTAAGGCTCCGAGGCCTTGAGATAGTCTGAATTTAAGGGAAAAAGCCATACAACATGTGATTTGAATTCCATTTTTAGAGGCAGTGTGTTATCAAGTCCCTACCGCAATCTATCATGCCAGACTAAATTAGCTCCCTTATTAAATTTGTGAATATGGCTGAATTTGCATCTTCACACTGCGGCTCTAATGGATATTAATGATTCCATGTGGTCATCTGCTGACCGGGGCCCTGACAAAGAGACAACTTAAAAGGAAGCACGCGGGTGAGGCAAGGAGCACAGATGGACGTGGCATTTTATATGCAAAGCAGGGCAGCACGGATGTTCATTGTAGTCATCTGGTTATTGGGGCCTATTAGACAAACAGGAGAGAGAATTAAAAGAAAAGAAAAAAGAGAAAAAAAAAAACGATTTCCCTACATTAGAGATCTTTTCTTTAGCAACTGAACAAGCAGGAGTTTTTTTTTTTTTTTGAGTGGAAAACATACTAATGTAACAGCTTTGAGTATGACTCATGCCTTTGCTTTACACAGTGTAGCTATAACCTATGGACACTGCCAGGCAAAAGAAATAATAATAAATAAATAAAAAAACATAAAAATAAAAAAGCTGTGCGCTGTAAGATAGACTGCCCAAATTGCTGAGTTTTCTAAATAAAACAAGGGAAAGGCGCCAACCCCTTTTACAATTGTATACTGACTTACAGGCATACAATTCTGTGAACCGCTGTTGCAGTACCTATTTCAAGTTTGTCAAAGAAGAAAACATGATAAATCTTGTTTGCCTTGGAAGTGTCCATGTAAGTAATTCTTTCTAGAAACTTCTAACAAAATATCAAGGGCTATACTCTTTTTTATAATCTTGCAGCATATCCAAAACAGCATAGGCTATTCTGATCAACTCCTGTTCACAGTCTTCACCAATTATTCCCATTTGCAACTTGGTACACTAAAGTGACTACACAGAAGTAAATCCCTCCTCCCTGAGTTACTATTCAAGGCTTCAGCTATGGCCAAGGCAGATTAGGTCATTTCACTCAACGAGTTTACAGTCCAGTAATGTACCATAACCAGTAAAGTCTTACTGTCGTCCAGTACCAGTAATGTCTTTCTGTAGTCCACATTAAATGGAGTTATTTCACTCTACTCCCCATTTGAACAGCAGACTACGACTGGATGTTGGCATTTTGCTCATTACTAAGAGCTGAGGCGTCATCTGCACAGACCATTGCAGACCATTTCATTTCAAAGGACTTTTCTGTAAAGTGACTGGAAGATCAGACACCATTTGGAGGCTTATGCTTGCAGTTCAGCTAAAAAAAACAGTGTTGCATCTGGGTGCTTATTTGCTAAAAATGTACAAGTCCCATGAATCACTCTGAGATAATTTTGTTGTTATTAATAGCAAACAAGTTTTGGATCATGAGGTTTCATGGCCAACAAATGGCTTAGTTTAACAGTCGAGCTGGTGGGAACAACAATATATCACATTAAAAGTAAATGTTTCCCTTGGTCAGCAATGGCCTCATATAATATTCACTTTGTCAATTGGAAACACTAAATCAATTTGCAGCAGTGGCCAGAGCCCTGTCTCTATAGATCATCACCTTGTAATCTTATTCCTCTGGCCCAATATGAACGAGCTACTTCCAGACAGCCGAGAAAAAGCACCCGGCTTAATGGATGAGTATTAATCCCTCCGAGTCACAACAAAATTAAGTAATGACACAGCCATTAATATTTCAGTCATATTAGTGGTGTTCAGAAACGGAGAGGTCCCAGAGAGCCACTGGCAGATTCCACATCATTATATGTATTAGGTGTCCTACACAGGAGGGTTTCCTCAAGACAGCTCTAGATTCACACAGAAGAGAGACGGAGGGAGAGAAAGACAGATGGAGTTAGAGAGAGACTTTGCTAGGGAGATGAATACTACAACTGCATGTTCTGAAACACAGAATTGAAATTGGGACTGGGGGGGGGCGGGGGGGTGAGATCCCTCGTCATTGTAGAACATAATGCATCATTTAGCGCAATACTGTGCAATAACCACAGGACTCTTTGCCTTGCCTCCTGCATTATTGATAGCGCTAATAAATCAGAGCAAGTCATAGTGGGAGTGGAAGTGAGCTACATGCAGTTGTTTTTGACTGCAGTCTTCCATGATGTAAGGAATCACGCATAAGAGGTGTTCTGTGGTACCTCAGCATCTTCAGAGCTGACTATTAGCACACAAAATGCTCTTTGCATTCATTATTGATGGCAGGCATCATCCACTGGGGTTACTAAAGCAGCAAGTGGATGTGTTAGCACAACTTGTTCACATCCCTGCAGAAGCTGGATACTCAGTCAGTCAGCCATTTTTTAGTTTGTTTGCTAATGATGTATTGTACAGTATGTTGGGGGACAAAAATATATGCTGATATTGTGGCACACACTCCTGGTGTTCTTCAGTCCATGGGGCTTTATTGTTTTCTGCATGCAACACAAACAAAGGAGACGTTTACATTGTTTTACATTTTTGATCTGAATGAAACATGAATTCTTTCAAGTTGGGTTGGAATGCAGGTGGGCAAGGTAAGAGGAAAGACACAAAAGAAAAAAAACAAAAAACATGAAATGACAAAACAAAGCATGTCCACACAAAGCCCATCCTTTTTATTAGTTTCTGCTTCGCTAAACTTCAAGGTATGGCATTCTATTGAATTCCCCCCTTAAAATAGCCCTAATCCTCCCGGCTGGCTGGGGTTCAAAAATCTCTCCTCTGCTCTTAATTAGAAATACAGTGGCTTCTACGGCAGGGCGGCGTAGCAGGACCCCACTGCTCGCATTCCGTGAAGGCAGATAATTAATACTGATGGAGGAAGCGTTTGTGTAACGGCACATGGCCGCGTGCAGAGGGCCAACCCGCCGCTGCAGAATGCACCATTATCGACAGACCCATTACTGTTAAGGCCTTAAAAAACAACACGGGGCCTGTCGCTATCGCTAAAGCCATCATTAGACTGGGATGTTGTTTCTCTAGGTGACTTTTTAATAAGCACACGGAGACAACAGAGAAAACTCCCATCAGGGCATATGTCAAAAACTGTCAGTTTATTAAGCTGCAATTAGCAGACTATACAAGGTGACATGAACCCATTATAACGCTACAGAGTGATACGAGTATAACCTTTATTACTAGCATTGGTGAAAAATATGACTGTGTATTAACTTGCTCGGCAGGATCATTGAATGCCCTGATTATTTATGAGAGTTGATATTATTTGTTTTATGCCTCATGCCACAGAGTACCTGCCTAATGGTTGCCTCACTGGCTGTGTCTTTGTAAGTTATTGTTGCATGCTGTCCAAAGCCTGGATTGGCTTGAAATTACCGTGTGTGTAACCTGGTAGACAGACGGGCTGGGACTTATTTGAGAGAGGAGAGATTCCGTTTTTCTTGTTGTTGTTGTTATCATGATGGTGGTGGTGCTAGAGGCTCCCATCATGTGCCTGTTTCCCTCCCTCACATATCACAGAGACGCACAAAGGCCCCTGGAATGAGCTGTATCCACACAGCCCCACGTCATGACGTCACCCCAACAATAACAACACTCTGCCTGGCACACACAGACCCCCAGTGGCAGAAGAGTGGAACTGCAGGCATTGCACACTGTAAATGCACTGCTGTTGATTGTGTTGGGCTGGACAGTAGAGCACTGTGTGAAATTACACTGCCTCTCACCCACAGTGCATTCTTCGCAAGCGTTATTTATGTTTATGATCTACTCCCCCCCACCCCATCACAACACCACCATCCCTTTGGTGTGATTGATTAAAGTTTTAGTGAGGGAAAAATCTCTTTGTCTCTGGCTAGTTGCCTACATTCATCAGCTGGTCTGCACCTTGTCAAACCTGGGAAGCCCCCCTCCCCTTTCCCGCTCCCTCCAGCTCCCTCCCTTCTTTGTTCCCCACGCAGAAAGGAACATGCAGATGAGGGCCGTGGTTAAATCTGGATGACTTCATTAACCGTGAAGCTCCCTGCATGGCGTTTGGAGGCCTGTATTTTTGGAGAAGGGATTTGCAGAGGATTGCTTTAAGGGCAACACAGTTTGCCTTCATTCAGCCTTGAGCTTGTAGAACAATGCCCCTCCAAGGCTGAGGTTTTTCAGCCAGTGCCAAGACCACAGCAGGAACACCATAAAAGAACACCAGGGCCTGAGTAAATCTTCTGACATTCGATCATAAGCTATTTAGCTCAAAATGACACACCTACATCAGATTTTACCTCTAGTGCATTAAAAGAGATGGATGCAAATGTATAAAAAATAGCCTATGTGTAAATACTGTTGATTTGGTACAGAGATTAAATATATTTTTATGTAGTGTTACATCGAGTTATTATTACATAATACACGCGGAGTTTCTACACAGAAGCCAAAAGAAAACAATGTGCCTTCCTGAGAACGTCTGTACAGCAAAACAAGGTGACTGCATCGTTTTATTGCCGCTACAGGAAAACGGTAGTGGTGAGTAATAACCAAGGTGTTACAGCGGTGTTTTGCTAGAATATTCTGAATAACAGCTATACCCACAAGGTCTCTGAAGAAGGAAGGTAACAGATTAAAAAGTAGTGATTCACGTTAAATCCATTTGTTCTGTTCGAGCAATAATGACAATAACATAATCAACACGAAAGGAGACGATGAGCTGTGATTATACAATCTGGTTAATGAATTTACATCTTATGCGTTTCCCATAATGTAGGCTATTCGGACATGGGCTCTATTTCGCAATAGCATAAACACGTGTCATTTGTTCACCATTCATTCTCTGACTGTTCTGGCGATGTGGTTATAGCTTTTATCTGGAAGTTTCTAAATCCCAGCTCTCGTCGCCTGTTCTGTCTTCCAAAAATCGCCCCGCTTTTTTTTTTTTATCGGAGTCTATCTGAGCTCGAGGAAACATGGTTTCAACCTGATCATAAACTTGGTTTGAAAAGAGCCCCGCCCTCCTCTCAGCTTCTCCGGGAGCCTTATAACCAGCAGCCTGTTGTGCTGCTGACGCATTGAGCTTCCCAAGAAAGGCACTGGACTTGACCACAGTTGACTTGACTACATACTGGAGGAGAACTCTTTAAGAAAAAAAAACAGACGGAATACAGTTAAAGTTAAGACTAGAGATGGATTTCTTAAACCATAATTATTTGAACGCGCGCACGCCCTATGACTATACCTTTAATTTTTGGAATGACTATCTTGGACTGTCGACACTGGTCACGAAGAATAACAAGCACAGTGTGCCCCAAAGTCCTAACTCCATCACGGAGTCCTTGAAAGCAACTCTGGGCTTGGACGATTCTCCTGCGTGTGCGTGCGTAATCTCGGCCAGCGGTGAAGGCGGACACCTGGACTGCTGCTGCCCCTCCGGGAGTCCCCCGCCTACCTCCATCCTCGACTTGAAAGAGCGCTTCTCCATACTGAGCCCCTTCCAAAACCAAAGTGCGGGCGTCCCTCAGCAAGACCGGGACCTCGGCTTTGGAGGAAGCTTCACGGGATTTGATCTGTTTGGCATGGAGCGGAAGATGCGGAAGCCAACGGCACGGAATAAGCAGGAGCCCAAGATCTGCGTCTTCTGTCGGAATAACGGAGCTCCGGAGGAGGTGTACGGCTCTCACGTACTGAAAACACCAGACGGGAGGGTTGTGTGCCCCATTCTCCGGGCTTACACATGTCCATTATGCAGTGCCAACGGGGATAATGCGCACACTATTAAGTACTGTCCACTGTCCAAAGATCAACCAGCCCAGCGACCATTAAAGGGAGGGAGGGCAGTAGGTGGTAAGCGAATGAAAATATTCTAAGAGAGAGCTTCATACATCGAGTAAAGAAACTAAATTTGATTGCACTGAACATTTCTTTCAGATGACTGTTTCGATTGCGGCTTTCCCAGTCCTAACTGCTATGCTACAGGATTTAATAAACAAATTAAATATCTTTTTTTTTTTTCGAAATCTCGTATATTTTTATAGATGCTTTATTTCCATAGTTTATTGTATTCGTTATTCATGAAAAGTATATATTTTTTCTTTCACTTGTTAGTGTTTAGATGTTTATTCATCAAAATCCACAGTACACAATCACTTTGTGTGAATAAACAACTTTCTTATGTGGGGAAGGAGACATGTTGTTATGAGCATTGGAGGTGTTTTGTTTATGTTAAGCCCCAGTATTTTCCATGTAAGCCAAGCTTACTCCTATTGTCTTTTTAAACCAAAGTTAAGTTTGCCATTAATCAAGATTGAGAATGTTCCATCTTTGTACCATTTGATACTAGAGTTTTCTGTGAACTAAAGTGTTCTTGGTATGACATTCATAGCCCATTCCTCCCCTCATGCAGTCCACCACACAATTTACTTCCCTCTGGGACTGACATTTAATATGTGTAGGAGAAAAAAGACTCACAAAGGAGTCTCTGTTATGCATTCATGGTTTCAGAGTAACTTCATAATCAATAGTTGCCCTGCCAAATTGCTTTCAACTTTGCTGACAGAAATAGTTGTTTTCTTTGCCAAGGCTTATTTTGAAATAAGTTAATTAGGCCAATATGAGGTACCTTTGATGTTTACATCCCTGACCAAGGGTTATACACTGGATTTAATGTCTTATGGGTATCTCTCTTGGGCCGCACACTTCCCTTTCAACTGTTTTCATGAATTCCACTTAGTTTTTTTCCCCAAAATCTACTGGTGAAGTAGGAAGCACTCTACAAGAGTCAATATGGCAGTTTCATCAAGTCAGTGGTTGAAATATAGCACGAATGAATGTTATTAATAAACAGAGCTTTTGTAAAACAACATACTTGCCCCTTTTGCATAATGTATCATAAAAGTATCCAAAAATAGATGCAAAATATTGTGAATGTACAATTGACTCTTGCAGGACTGCACATGTCGAACCGTTGTGTTTACCAAAGGAATACAATTTTAATGAAGTAAGAAACATAGATTTGCTGTATTGTAAATAAAAAAAAGTTTAGTGATGTTAATTCAGTATTTTAACATTATAAGTGACTTCAGAGGGTACTACCTCAACAGGATTTTGTACTTACATGTAAAATGTCAACAGCAGTTTATTAATATAGTGCTGCCATTTATAATAAGGGTTTTTAATAGTATTTTTGATCTTTGTATAACATAATTGTATTTTCTTTCATTGCATTCAACACATGGAAGAGACTTTCCAATAAGCTCCAAGCATTGTTCGCCAAAAGGTGATTGTTGTAAATAATGATATCCATACTTTTTTTAAGTTGCTGTTCAATGTTACATTCTTGAGGCATGAAAGGGAGAGAGAGTGAGAGAGAGAGTAAGAGAGAAAGAGAATGGAATATGTTGAAGACATTAGACAATTTTGCCACTTTTAACTGAGGTTTGTAATTAAATTAAAAGAGAAAAATAAACACTGTTGAATTTTGTTATTTATATTTTGTCACAATTCCCTGTATGCTGCTGTGCAGAGAAATTACGAAGATATAAATTCACTAGAGAAATAAACAGCTTGTCTACTATTTTAACTCCACGCCTTGATGTTGTTCTATCCTCTCCCTCACTGACACATAAGACACAGTCATTTCAGTGTGATGTGCTGGACGCTCTCGTCTCTGACACCCTAAGCCTTAGGCCCCAGCCTCTGCTCCACACACACACACACACACACACGCACACACACACATACAGTAGGGCTCTACTTCCCTCTCCATATGTTCTCCAGCCGGAGCAGGCTGGGGAGGGGAAAGAAAAAAAAAACAAAAAAACATGATACAGCAACAAAGCTCCATGGTCCTCTGGGCACTTGTTTTCAAAAAGCCACCCACTCAAGAATGTCTGGGCCTCCGTGTCTCATTCAGCCCCCTCTCTCTCTCGCTCTGCATCGAGGCCTGCCGAATAACTGGAGTTCCTGGCCCCACACCTCCCAGCTGTGTAATATCATCTAAACCACATGAATACTTATAAGGCTGTGTGTGTGTTTGTATGTGTGGTGGTGGTGGGGAGTGGGGTGAGGGGTGGGGTGGGGGGGGGCTGAGTTTGGACTAGACCAGGCAGATCCTCATCCAGGTCAAGGACCAAGACTGAGTCAGACTGGACCTACTGTCAGCATCCATCTGGAGATATATGACACTGGCAGAAAAGGCATAACCTTCCCTTTACACACACACACACACACACACACACACACACACACACACACAAGCTCAAACACCTTGAGCCCCCCCCACCACAGCCCCACCCCTATCTCCAGCTGGGTCTCCACATTAAAAATGGATGAATACAAAGTGCAACAGGGATTTCTATTACAGGGGCCAGTAGCAGGGAGGCCTGTTGGGTATCATTTCAGACATAGTTGTCTGGCTAACAGGTTTTATTCCCCCAGTCAGCCTTACCCATTAGCCTTGCAACAAAGAGGATTTTTATAATCAAGTTAGTTCCAGCCATTTATGCCACAAATCTAACATGATTTTTGAAATTATTATTTTAGGAGGACAATGGCGGTCTTATCTTTGCTAGGCAACCCGCCGCATGATAAGCATAGTGTTGCCCTTTAGAGTGCACATTAGTATGCAGAATTGCTGTTATCTATGTTTCAGTTCATTATGACCATGCTTGCTTTCCTGTACATGTTATCTAGGGAATAAAGGGTCATTGTAGGTAATTCCAGACTCCTCGAAATGCCACTGACATACTGACAAAAATAGCATCACAACATCAGCAGAGGCAGTTGTCCCCGACAGTGCAAACCTCCTGTATTCCTTCTTAGACCTTGATGGCCTGCGTTACGTAAGATCCTTGTGCCACTAACCCATAGTGGAGACCTACACTACACTGATGGCGTATTTCATGTGTATTGCCAGCAAGTACACCATAGAAGTAAAAATCAATGATGTTGCAGGAGGGAGGGTCGGTTAAGCAACAACAGCTTTCACCGCAAGTAGCTGGACTTCAGTGAAACAAAGCGAGTGGAGGATTGGAATTAAAAAAAAAAAAGAAAAAAGACTGAAGAAAACGACTCCTCTCCTTTGTGGTAACGTTTTTGATTGAAACAAAAGGAACGGCTGCGTGAAATTGGAGCCTGCAGAAGGCCAGCTCAATGAGGGAAGGCATGTGTGCTTTCTGAATGATCATCTCCAACCTAGCGTTCATGCAGACTATATGGAGGCCTGCATGAATATATTCAAAAGGGATATTTGAGACTTGGCTGGGCCCCATGATGTTCCATTGCACTGAACAGTGCAATGCAGTTTTCATGCCTACTCTGTGAAGTGGAAACATATGTATCATCACATGATAGGTTTCTTTTGAGAGGACTTTGAAAGGCTCTGAATGGTTTCATTCCAAGCACCCCATTCATTCGCTCATAAATGTGTATGTTTTGTGTAAGGTTTGAACAGGCACATGAAATTGCTGGCAAAATTACTCTGGCTACATGGAACCTCAGCAGAGTTCAATGGTAGAGCAGATCATTCTGAAATGAGAAAGACCACATTGACTAAGAGTTGAATGGGGTTTTTGGGGTTCTTCTAGCATAATGCATTCTTTACATATATTATTCTTAAAGGAATTATCCAGAGTGAATCAACATGTAGCCCTGTTGTTTCACATCGCTAAGTGCTATCGATGGGTATGAGAATGACAGATTTTCATGCACGGTAGACCAAATAGCGAAATGGCAGCCAGCGCTAACTGATGAGGGCATCGGGATGGGGCATTCGCCTATCTGTTAGCGTTAGCGGCCAGTTCGTGAATTCAGTCTACGTTGTACCTACTGCTGTCATTCTGATACCTATCGACAGCACCCGGCATCCTCAGACAACAGGGTTACGGGTTGATTAACTCCAGATAAACCCTTTAAATGCAACCTAAAATAATTTTTCACAGATTGTTTTTCCTTTTCTTCTGCCACTAGCAATATTAACCCAGCAGTAATGCAGCGTCCCCTGAGCCTTTCAAACAAACTTCTAAATTGACTGCACAAACATAAAGCAAAAACTAACAGTGAGGAGAGCTGAAAACATTCATCTTTATTCTGCCAGCCTGCAGCAGTGTGTTTATCAGAGAGACCTCCTGGGTCTGCGTGCTGCCCTACCATTGATAATACTGCAATAATATTGGTGCAGGATAATTGATCATGGAGAAACACACACACACACACACACACACACACACACACACACACACACACACACACACTCACAGACAAAGCAATCTGATCTGCTCTCGTTCCAGCTTGCACCACCTTTTCCTGCTCTGCTTTCTTCCCCCTTTTCCCCTTCTCTTCTCCCCCTCCTTGTCCCAAGGATGCTGCTCTTGCTGTCAGGGGAGCTGCTTTGGAGGATAAAATTGGACAGCAGTGGAGCATGAGAGCCATTGCAGAGAGGAGATGAAGTGGATATCCTTGTGTGTGTGTGTGTGTGTGTGTGTGTGTGTGTGTGTGTGTGTGTGTGTGTGTGTCTGACATATCACCTTTCCCTGCCTGTCTAGGGAGGAGGAGGACATGACTGTAGATACAAAAGCACCATGTCTTCAAAATTAGGCCCAAGTCTTATCTGTGTGCAGTGACAAACAGAGCGAGGATTGTTTAGCATTATGGTTAACAATGTTATACTATTTTCATGAGACTGAATGGCTTCCCCTATAACTGCTGATAGTATTATCAAAGATTATGGAATATTGACCAAGATAGAGCAACATAATACGTTACAACGGGAGCGAACGTGAATAGTTTCGGTCTGCATAAATCGGCACGTCACAATATAAACTTTTACCCGGTTTTCTGTATTAGCGAATGAGGGCTTGACTTTGGTCTGCATAAAGGGTGATTTTGCCCCCCTCCCCTTGCAAAAATAGAACACGGAATTTAACGGACGTTGATTCCTCTCACTCCGCTCGTACCCTCTCTGGTATTATTGTTTAGCACAACTTACATACAGTATTAAAGCCAGCACACTCACATACTGTACCACGCTATTTTGGTGAACTGTTTTGCTTACAACCAGGTTGCCTAATTTATGGCTCACCTCATGCAATAGCCATGCAATCGTTTAACAATAATTAATAACCTGGGAGGCGGAAGACCCCTGAACACTGAGCACCAATCAGCTTTGAGCATAATTGTCCTTGTAAGCATGCACAGGTGTCTGAGTGTTATAAATGATTCATGCGAGGTCCCCACTGTCCCCTGGCTAGGTTAGGCCTTCTGGCTGGCTGTGTGTGTGTGTGTGTGTGTGTGTGTGTGTGTGTGTGTGTGTGTGTGTGTGTGTGTGTGTGTGTGTGTG
>JASCQY010000258.1:2602479-2613779 GCA_030264315.1 Sardinella tawilis
CTGACCTCATGCCGTAGGTGCGATGGATTCATCGATAGAGGGGAACATGAAAGGCAGCCGCTGTGCTAATGTAGACAAGGTGCTGCCTCACTCGCTGGCCAGCCAAGCGGTGGCTTCCGTGGACTCGCTCAGAGAGATGGATGCTCTCTGCTGTGACCCAGAGAGAGAGAGAGAGAAAAAGAGAGAGAGAGAGAGATGGAAAGAGAGGGGCCTTGTTCTTGGACCCAGCCTCCACTTGCTGTAGTAGCGGCTTTTTGGGTTGGCGGGATCGGAAGGCCTCCCCAAATGTTTCCCATTAGGACTCCATGGAGGGTGAGGAGAAGAGAGGAGGGCGAGGAGAAGAGAGAGGTGGGATGGGTGGGGGTAAGGGATGGGGTGGGTGTGTGTGTGTGTGTGTGTGTGTGTGGGGGGGGGGGGTTGGGTAGGGTGCATAAATATGATGGAGGTGCGTGGATAGGCGTGCAGTGCGTTAATAAAGATGTCATGAGAAAACATCAAGAGACACAAAGTCTCAATATCAGCCAAGGTGCTGCCAGCCAGATGTGCAGCCATGAAACAGCGATTGGGCCATAACCCGCCCGTCTGCCATGCTAAATCCAAACCTAACAGGCAGAACCTCCGAGCCCTTTTGAAGTGGGTGCCAAGAGGTGTCCAGACCCTTAACGACCGGCAATTTATTATGACACCGTCCTGCTGAGAGTGAGAGGTCAGGGGTCACTCGGTGAACCCCATAAAGCCTCTCGCTCTTTCTTCGTCTCCCTCCCTCCCTCCCTCTCTCTCTCTCTCTTGCTCCATGTCTTCTCTCTGCTGTCCTTTCCTCCCACTCTTTTGCCTTTTCCTCCCTTCTTCCCCCTCTTCACCCCCTGCACCTGTTTAACACCTTGGTCAGTTTTATGACCACTGCCATGCTGCCGTTAAGTGCTTCATGTTACTGTTTGCCCTGGTAGGGGAGCAATCGACTGAGCAAACAAGGGTTGCTTGAGGTCCTCTAAAGAGGCGCCTACGCATGGTTTGATCTTTAGCTTGTCACCAGTGGTCTCACCATGGCCCCTGTTTTGGTTGAAGAGGTTGGGACTATCTATCCATCTATCTATCTGTCTGTGTGTCTGTCTACCTGTCTATCTGTCTACAGTATTTGTCTGTTTTTCCATCCAAAAAAAATCGATGTTAACGGTATTGGAGGAGATGAAAGAAAAGGATTCCACAAAGGATACTATAAATACATTTTTCGTCTTTTATACTCATGTTTGGCTCAATTTTTAAACATGCTTAATCAGTGTGAAAATATTGGTGATAATCTTTTGAAACGTTTGAAACGCTTATCACCAATATTTTCACACTGATTAAGTATGTTTTATGAAAACACGAGTTTGTTGGTCAAACCAATGATACAAAACCTTGGCAGAAAGAAATTCTTTTGTACTCTGCCATATTGTGTGATTTGGACCACACCATCAGATATTCACAAAAAGAGGAGGTGCAAGTGCAAGGGAGAGAGAGAGAGAGAGAGAGAGAGAGAAAGAGAGAGAAAGAGAGAGAGAGAGAGAGAGAAATGTATTGGCTGCACATGGCCAAATCGAGCCAAACGTGAGGGAAAAGGAACCAAAAAAACGTGTAGAGAGAGATATCAAAGACAATCTCTGCCATGCAGATTTACAGCTCAGCTGAAATGTTTTCACAGGCTCACAGTCTCCTTACTGACTGCACAGGGTTACCTAAGGCTGGAGCAGGAATAGAGAGAATGGGAGAGATTCCTTAAAATGACTTTACGACTCTTGTTATCGGGGCGAAATAAATCAATAAAAAAATCCCAGTAAGGATAGAGCTTCATATTTCACCAAGCTGTTCTCCCATTGGCAGACAGATCACCTTCCCATAGTCCGTGGAACTCTAAATCCTCCATTGGACTACTCTCTGCTGCCCCCCTTGGTTATAGCAGAGAGTGAATGAAGACTCATTTTATGTAAACTCAGTTGGATTGCAGTCAACAACGTTGGCCACTCGCTAGCCCAAAAAACGACCATCATAAATGGTGTCATTTGTTATAAGACTGCGCAGTATGGCTCCTCTTTATTTTAGTAATTCTGTAACCATTAAGACAGCGCTCCATACATCATTGCTAAAGGAAAAGCATTAACATGTGCGTATCGCCCTCCGGCGCAGATGCATTACTGTAACACAGCATTGATTGAACACCAGAGGGCTTTGCCTGTTGATTGACTGAACAAAATGTCCTCCTTAAACCACACACAGTAATTTATGGGACTGCATTGGCTAACACTTCCCACGCATTGTGTTTAGTACATTTACTGTGTGTCTGCTCCATGCAGAAAACAACAGGGAACTCACCTGTAATTTTATGCTGATTTGCACATGTTGTATGTACAGTTCATTTTGTACTGTACAGGTATGTGTGTGCATGTGTGTGTGTGTGTGTGTGTGTGTGTGTGTGTGCGCGTGCGCATTGGGGCTGAGATGAAAGGGTCTTGTGTGAAAACGACAGAGGATGCTAATCGGAGTTATGTGTCTCAGTACGTTCGCTCAAATGTCTTTTTGATGTCATACATACCTATGCTGCTGCATCACTCAGTTTTAAAGATGTATGTGTCATGGTATGTACAAATGAGTCCCCCAGTGAAGCAGTGCAAAAAAATGATGCTAAAATATTCAGAGCATCTTGACCTCATAACTCAAATTGCATCACGCGGCAGTCCTCAAATATATACATACATGTAAACAGTATGTACTGTATACATGTATATGTACATTATAAGTTATCCGCTAAGAACATCTCATCCATAGGTCTGTCTGGGAAAGTGAAAAGCTGCCAACTGTATTATGAAGCACACAATTGTGTTGCAGTTTTGAAAGACAATTCCTTTCAGCCTTGGTTCCATAAAAAGGGCCTCAGTTCTCTTAACGTCAGTATCTACAGAAGAAGGATGGCAAAGAGCAATTTACATCCCTCTCTGCTACCTCTCCCATACACAGCGTGACTCAGTAGGGGAGCCGTGTGGCAGTTGTCCATGTGGCCCGTCACTCAAGTTGCTGCTCCAAGGTATGTGTCCAAGGAGCAGAAGAACCCAACGCTGGCTGGCTCCGCAGGGGTGGAGAGGGTCAGTGCCCTGTCAGTTTAACCGTCTGATAAACAGCGCCACTGCAGTCACCGCGGAGCTCAGGCCCAGGGGAAATGGCTGCCATGGCCACCGTAACCTTTAGCGGCACGGTGTCAAAGACACCTCCGACAGCATAACCTCAGTATCACTGAACAGTAGACATGAATGAGACTCTGGAGCCAAGCTACTCAAGATGGGATAGCAGAAGAAACCACCCGATCCAAAATGGCTGCCGCTCTAGATGATTTGTAGGTGCGGCAGGCCGTTTGGTGACCACTCTAATTCTGCGGTGACCACTCTGGTGCTGGCCTGTCTGAGGCATGCTGGGAATGTGTCTCCAGTTTGACCGGCACCCACATATTCTTTCCTCTCCTACCCAAGTATATGACCCCTCTCCCCGTGACACTGGCCACATGACCTTGCTCTTTGGTGGGAACTAACCAAGCCAAGTACAAGTCAAGAAGCAGTAACTAGAATTTTATTTATGCTTGACAGTTGACAGAGTAATAATGACAAATGGAGAATATTTTATTGCCCAGTGCTATAAAGCAAACTAAACACTCTCATTGTGTTGTGAGGAAGTATTTTTATTCCACTTGCATGTTCATCATGAGCAGCAGAAATTAATTCTCACAGTAATTAAAGTGATAGTTGGAGTACCTCCGACCATAGCTCTTAGAGGAGACTATTTGGTACAACAAAGACAGAATAGCTAGCTGCTAGCTAACGCTAATTAAACGGGGCCAAAGAAAATTAAACAGAGGGAGTTTCTGGTCTCATTAGTGCTAGCTGCTAGTTTGCTATATGGTGAATGTTGTACCAAATTCTCTCATTCCTTTTACTGCTGACAGAACTCGGCTATGGTTGGAACTACTCTGGACTTTTATTTTGAATCAATCAGGTTAGGCCTACGTCCTGCCCTCTAAATAGTAATAAGGGACACTGGCTTCTGTGTTTTTACAAAGTGATTACATCATCATCTTCACCACGCTGAAGCACAGGAAATTATTTTTGTGCACATAGGCAATATTTTTTCTTCACTGTCAGAAGGCAAATGTCAAAATGTATACATAAGATATCAAGGATAAGTTAACTAGGCTCTCTTCTACCATAAATTTTAGCACATTAATGTTCCAGTAAGTGGATTTTTCACTTAAAAAATAAAAAATAAATATACATCGGTCCCTCATGTCTGAGCATGTGATTTATTCAGCTGGGAAATTTTTCACCCCTTTCCCACACGGAGAACTTCTGCACATACACTGACATGGTGCTAACAGTCGCTAAAGAGAGGCAAAACACTTTTTACAAGAATGACATGGTTCATGGCAGCCACGTCCTTTACACAAACACACAGGCCTGACATATGCACACTGAACAAAAAAAAAAAGTCTGTTTTGATTTGATTCCAAGACTGAAACATTTCTCTTTCTCGCATGCTTCTATTTAGCTTTAGATTTTTTCTTTCCTTCTTTCTTTCCTTCCTCCTTTTTGGCACGGGTGGAGGTTTTCTCTCCCTCTCTTCCTGCAAGAGCAGAATGCCTTAGGCCTGTGTGTGTGTGTGTGTGTGTGTGTGTGTGCACGTGTGTGTTGAAACAAAGTGGATAAAGCCGCTCTGAGAAGAGCCCTTTAAAGACGGCACTGGGATTGTTATCCTGTGGTGTGTGTGTGTGGCTAAGCTCAGAGAAACCCCAGTGTGTCCCGCTTCACGAGCACCTGTTCGCCCCCCCCTACACACACACACACACACATACACACACATGCACACAAACACACACACTCACACACACAATGGCCTTTATGCTTTCCACCTGCTGTGAGCACATCATACAAATGGTTGTAATATTGGGCAAAGGGTCAACTTGTAACAACCATGGACTGAATGTCATCTTGACACTTTTCAAAATACTAATGAATGCCATATAGCCATAGAATGTCACCGGAACCGAATCATATAAACTAGCATTTAGAGGATGAAGCAAGAACATAATCAGTGCAGGGCATGCTACCGTACACAACAGCTGAGTGTCCTACACAGACAAGATACGCCACAACACAATACCTTTACATTACAATGCTAAGGGAATTACCATATAAAATACAGTATCTACAGGCCATAAGAGGGATTTTAGCACTATACACATAATTTAATCATATGACAGTTTCCAAATGATCTTACTCTCATTCGCTCTCAACCCCTGCCGATGTCTATAATCCATCCTGTTGTGTTTTCATTGTTCATATAGGTATAGGAAAAACAGGTGAACTAAACTGGACCGTATTTAGACTGCAGAGACATATTCCCAAATATGCACAGCAGCTTTCCCCTGACAGTATGGGAAAGCCTTGAATAAACAGCTGCAGTAGGTGAAAAGCACATCGACTATAAACTCACATTTATATTTCTCTGTGAGTTAAACCAGCATACAGCATATCCCATTACTTTCCTCCTATTCAACAAGTATTTTGGAGATGAATGGTGTTTTCTAGAAATCTCTTTGTGCAGTGGGGGTAAAGCCAGACAGCATCTTGTCTTTTGGTCAGCTTGAGACCAGACCTCGCCGTCAGTCGGCATCCCTCCACCCCCCAGCCCCCCTCGGCTGGCCGTCAGGCGCTGCTCCTTTGGGTGATCATGAATCACGGAAATTGATTACGCTGTCACACCTCAAATCCCCCTGCCCAGGGCTTGACCGCGGCTGTGTGTGACTATCGGCGGTCAAGCCTGCTTAGGTGATCTGCCGCCAGCGGCCGCTGGAGCAGGGCCAGGCAGCCGGACGGGGCCCTCCAGGGTCACGCGGCCCTCCACCGTGGCCAATGCAAGGAGATCGCTCACGTCGGCAGGGCGGAATAAAGACGTCTCCCGCTTCAAATACCACAGCGGGGCCTTCTCTCGTTTGACCCAATCCCCCCGTCGCCACCTCCCAAGCTTGGGCGTCCAGTGTCATCCGTCTTAATCCTGGCTGGACTGACGACACTGTCCCCAGCCAGGGCAGCAACCACAGAAAGATGAGACTTTCCACTGAAAGAAAATCTGCATGTCCATGTGGTCAGCATTGCTGCAGCCTTCAGATCATAGCTTCAGTTTGGGATGACTGGCAAATTGGAGCATTACCACTCCACATTACAAGACAGATTGCTCCTTATTACAAGACGTGCCTCCACCATTTTGTTCATTGTTTCCAAATAATGCCATATCTGGTGAGAATAACTAAAACCAAAACTAAACTAAACTAAAGTACAATTATTTATATTTTGCAACCTTAATGTAACCATTTCCTTCACAGACTATACATACAGAAATTATACTTGTACTGTATAAAAAAATATTTAATGTCTAATTTTAGCTGGTCATAATTAAATCATCTTAATATGCATTTTTATACAGTGTGCTGAATGTGTTACAAGTTGAGAGGTTTGCTTGAGGCCTGCTGGCAGCACAGGGATGGGCGAAGTAAATGTTCAAACCGGCCCATTCTTCCCCCTGCCTCTAATGGCTTCTGCAGATTGTTGTTCTTTTTTATTGTAAAGATAAATCTGCTGTAACAAGCTGAAAACACCCGTAAATCTGCTCCGGGTCTCGGGTTGCACCCCGACTTTAAGGGTCAGCATTGCCACGGCAACGCATCAGTCCACCCCACCCCCCTCCTCCCTGCGGCCTTGTGCGGCGCCGTAAAAAGACGAGCACGTCTGACGCCGTGCAATGGCTCCAAGTTTTGCAGCGGCCACCGTCGGGGTGAGTGTGTGTTTGTGTGCAGATGTGCTTTGGTCGGGACGCTTTGGATACGTTATAAAAGAAGGCATGCCTTGATGTTCAGTGTGCTGTGTGAAAAGGCCCACCTTAATTCATTAGGACAGGTTGTCACAGGGCTGTGCTCTCTGTGAAAAGCACCTGGCACTGTAGATCATCTCATCTTCTATTGGGGACCTTTTGTGTGTGATTGACTCAAAGGCTCTCGTATTTCACATCGAGCAGGAATGCATCATTTGTCGTCTAGACCAGAGTGACGTTAACAGCAAAAACACCTAACGCAGAATTTGCATGGAACTAATAATAGATGTAAGCACTGAGCTGTGCAAAACAATTGGGAGACAATGGAGAGAGATGCAGGGGATAGTTGAGAGAAATGCCACATGTAGCATCCTAAAACTGGTTGTAAGGGATGCCATAAACAGTATGATTGCGTTAAACAAGGAGATTGGGAAGATTTGCACCATGAACAGCTGATCAAAATCCAGATGACATCCCCTAGGCCTACTTGTCGCTAAATGTTTGAGACAGTTAAGTTGCCAAAGTATTTCATGGATAATCAACGGATTTTTCTGCGGATTACCCAGCACCAGCTTTAGCAGTGAATACATACTCAACAGACAGGAAATATTTATCATATTTTTCTCTCTGTTAGGCTAATAATTTTGTTTAACATGACTACCAATGTGAAATACAGTAACAGTATAGATTTTCCAATATAGCTTCACCTTTCCACATTCTGTGTTTCTTAGGATAGGCCATTTCAGGTTCTAATTCCATAGCTGGACAAACAATGCTTGAACATTCTATCTTGTTGCCCAACTACTTCCTGTTACATTAACATAACATTATGGAATGTTAAACTGTAGGTCCTGGGGGACCAGCAATGGAATTAGAACCTGAAACGGTCAATAGATAAGACTACATTTTTCCTCAATTTCAATATGTATGGTGCTGTACAGGGTTATTTGTCGACAGCATCGTAGGTTACTGTATAACAATATGTATAACATGTTATGCGATGGCAGAACATTGAGGGAAGCACACCATGATTAGCAGTGAGGAGAACGGTCCATGTTCTTGTTTTGCAGTGTGACACAGTGCATTCCTCACCCAAAGGCATTTGCTAATGTTCAGCTCCGAGCCCCACACACACAGCACACAGAACCATCTGCTCCCCCTGGCCAGCCTTTACTGATGGTCAGGCTCTGCTCTTGAAGGACCCGTTAAAATGTCCGCAGTGATTAAATGAGTCTCCCAATCCTGGCTCTTTCGTCGTTAAGTTGTCTTACTAAGGTTACGCTGGTGCACAGAGAGCGGGATTACGTTTCACGTGTGGCGTCTGCCAGGTGTTTCAAAACCTCCAATGAGCATTTCTGCATCAGCATTAGCATTGTGTTTTGACGTTGCTTAGGGCAGGCGATAAATAAGCCGCGGAGTTGTAAACTGTGCGGGGCCTTTTGATTTGGATTCTCCTCCAGCCTTTGGTCTACTTCCTGAAGGCTCTCCACTGTTCTCAGCTGTCTGCTAGGCAATCACCCACAACCTCCTATTTTTCACAATGTTAACCAGCTCAGTATGTGTTTGTTTTGAGCGCCGTTCTGCTCTGCTTTGGCTTCAGCTTGCGTGTTTGGATGCTGCCAAGTTTGCTCAGGGGGTTTGTTTGCAAGGCTTGGCTACACGCGTACTGTAGGTAGCCTATTGCTTTTGCACAACACTGGCCTTGACTTTTCTGTTTTTTTCCTCTCCCTTCCTTGCCAGTCTGGAACTCGGGTGGAAGATGGGAGGGAAATTAACACTCATATAAATTTGTCAGTCAAAGTTTGGTGTGGATTCCATGACGGTTCGTCAGAGCCCCGGCCACAGTGTGTTCTCGATAAAGGCATTAGAACTTGATGGGAACCACATGGCAGCACTCTGCTTCAATGAACCGTAAAGTTTAATGGACAACCCTGAGGATGACCTCGCTAATATTGAGGTAAAAATCTCTATTAGGATATATTCTGAATGGCTAAGACTGTTTTTTTTTTTTTTTTTTTTACATCAACCATCAAAGCTTAACCCATCTGAAACAGGACTGCTGCAACTGTTGAAAGAGGACTAACAATGCACTGCTTCAGCTACAGCTGGGTCATGGCAGGGAGGGATCACTCAGTTATGTCAAGACATTGTTAGGAAAGAATTTATTTCCATGCCCCACATTTGCCCTTTCAGCTTGATCCTCAATCATAATTTCAAGTCTGCCTTTGGCAGAGTATGAATACATATAGACATATGGCAGTATATGAATACTGTATACTATAGACCATACTGTATACTGCACTGCATTGCTTCCTTCAATGTACGAGGAAAAATGAATACAAACAGGGCCCTTGTCTGGTTGTATAGTATGTATGCAGTTTGCTAAGAGTAGGCTGCTAATGCTACTAGCAGTTAGCTAATCCCAGGCAAAACATCATCCTGACACAAACCACATACAACCCCTACCCTTTACTTACATTCACACAAAGCCAAAAGCCATGACATCAGCTTATTTATAAATATCATGGTCAAGCATTTTTTTTTTCTCTCTTTCCAGAGTGGAAATGAAAAAGCGAAACATAGTGTAACTGTTATTAATTAATTTATTTGTCTATTTTAAAATTCCCAGACATTTTCATCTAGTAGAGTAGTGGAGACTTCTTTTATAATTAATCCTAAAAGCTCCATAGTCTAGAGAACTCAATAAACTCTGTACTCATCTAGTGTTGTCATCATCAAGTGATGACTATGGCCTCTTGCACCCATTAAGGAGGTCACATCGTGTGATGAAGTGAAACAAAAAAAAAAAATCGGAATGATTGAGCAATGTTTCCACGTGCACACACACACACACACACACACAAACACATATGCACACACACACAGGAAAGAGAGTCAATGTGAGTTTGATTGATCCAAAGCCAAAAGCGATGTTGATGATTGTGGGGCGCTGGATCCACTGAAGCCCAACTGGCACTGATTAGGCCCGAGTCTCAGGGACCCTGGAGGAGGAGCTGCCGCTCACCCTGAGGAGCACGAGACGAGGTGCGGGGAGAGTGGGGGTGTGGGTGTGGGTGGAGGTCGCGGTGTGGATCGGGGTGGGGGTGCGGGGCAGGGGGCCTGAGCGAGGAGAGACGATCGGGCCCCTGGAGAGCCGGTCGCTCTCTTTCAGCACCTGCTCTGCTTCCTCATTCGGGCACCTTGTTTGGAATGCTCTCTATCGGACTCAGGCACAGCCAGGGGAGGGAGTTACTTAAACACACACACACACACACAAACTCTGACACACACACACACAGGCACATAAATGCATGTATTCGTACATGCACACACAATTACCTACGTATTTGCACACACAGACGTACTGTACAGAACACGTGTACACATGCATGCTTACATAAGCCAACAATTACCCTTCTATTCAAAGTGCTGTAAGCCTACACACAAGCACTGAAAATACATATAAAAAATATATAAAAAACAATGTTGTGGAACGATGGAAATGTACCTCTAACTACCGTATGAAAAAAAAAAAATCCCTCTATTACAGTATAACAAAAGTCAGGAAGATCAACATCAGCATCTTCCCATATGATGGCATTGGCATACAGTATATCAGGCTACTTCAGTGCACTTCTTGTGGCTTGTGGCATTGGCCCTAAGGCCAAAATGCTCTAATTGCACTCAAGCTCAAAGTACAGTATAGGATTTCTGCCACTCCCCACATTCACTTTCATCTCAATGGATGTGTGTCTTATGCGCTGACCCCGACTGCGACTGTTGTTGGCTGGTGAAGGATTCAGGCTTGCAGAGGGGGCCTGTGTGTGTGTGTGTGTGTGTGTGTGTGTGTGTGTGTATCCTCTGACCTATGAGAGGAACGAAGGAGCTGAGACCCAATAAAAACCCTTCATTTTGGATGTCATAGCTGTCAAGACTCTAATGCCTCACCACATCAAAACTTGGGTTTGTCTTTTGCTTACTTTTATCCAGAGGAGGTGGTTGCCAGGATACAACTGAGCTTTGCCAAGCGCCCCACTAAATATTAATCTTAAGTGTTCTGCAAATCCCCTATCAGCGTCTCTCGGACTGCTGACAGCTACACGAAAGGCACATTTCCTTGGAAATGGAGCACAAAAAAGGGGGAAAAAAAACCTGTGGTTATAAGCTCTCTCCTGACCAGAGCATCTGCTCAAGATCTGTTTTTATTTTCCTCATTAGACTTTTTCCCCGTTTTTGCCTTCACTGAAAACGCTCCTCTCTGTGTGTTAACTGTTGCCGCTCACACAGGACCAATTCTAATCCCCTCTATTGGGCTATCGGGCCGATCCAGATTATCACACCCATCAAACTTTCATCAATTATTACGGATTTCTCTGAGGAGCAGTAACTAGAGCCTTACAGATTGAGTTGTGAAT
>JASCQY010000258.1:2633433-2645933 GCA_030264315.1 Sardinella tawilis
TATACTGTATCAGGAAAGCATAATCACATTTTTGTATAAGCAGGTGTATAGTCATAGTATACTTACAAAGGTGACTTCTATGTGACAGAACTTTTAATAGACCAACCTCTCTCTTCATAGCCAATTATGTGGGGAGAGTTATGTAATACAATCATGTGCTAATGTGTCCCACTTAGCCTAATTATGTAATGATGTAATTTACTGGCTAACATTGCCATTAAATAAATTTCCTGATAAAGCGCTATGCTATAAATTGTTGCAGTTTTGCGTCAAAGCTATGTTATCTGCTCCAGTTCTTTTTTCTTTACTAGCAGTGTGCTCCTCTTGGTTTTCTAACATCATCACTGCATTGCATTGCATTAGTTTGCGGTGTCAACTCTGACTGAACATTACAAATGGGCCTTACTAGCCACATCCCCCTTTGCTTAGACTGACTACAATCCACAAACTACACTAAAATGTCTGTGTATGAAATTGAATCTGATAACAGCATCAGCCAGCATTCATTTTCTCTGATAAAAGGCACACTGTGTGATGCTAACGGGCTTCATTCCTTGCCGGCACAATTTCAGAGTCTTCAACGACCATTTATTTGGAAGTACCACATTAAAACTACAAACCTCAAAGTAGTTTATGAGAGGGATTCACATGTGAGCCATGACAAGATGAGGCCAAGGCAGAATTCTTTCTTTAATGACAGTAACTTATCACATGGACATTGAGGATAATTATGAAGTTTTGTGGCTTCCTTTGAAGTTTGTTCAAATAAGACAGATCGCTGATATCTAGCCTGACTACTCTGCTGATAGAGAGTTGAGTTAGTTGACGGAGGCTGCAGTGTCCAGTTTTAACTCTGTCCTTTGTGTTCATTGTTATTCTTGGATCTCGATCAACCGTCCCACAGCAAATAGGTCAGAGGGGGAACGTGGGAATGACATAACAGCGACAGCCGTGAGAGAGCGAGGTGAAGCGGGCCTTGAAAAATGTGTGGAAACGGCACAGCATTTGTTGTGCTGTCGGCCCTGCGATTTGATAGACACTATCCGCTTTCACAGACGAGCCTCTCTGTCGCTGAAGACATTCGCAACTGCTGCCAAGGCCCAATAAATCACACAGTATCAAAGAGGCCATGTAACGGTTTCTGCATTTCAACATATGTGGAATCAGAACGTGTCTGTCGTCAGTAGGAGCCACTCAGAGGGCCCAGCCGGCCTCTCCAGACCTCTCCCACCCTAATGCACTCCATATGTGGTGTGGATTGCAAGGCCTTACCTGCCGTCTCCCAGCGCTTACAAACGAGGTGAGGTCGACGTTGTCACACGCTTTAATACTGAAGGATTAGGCCTGTACACTAAAATCAACAACTGGTCTAAGTGCTGTTTGCTCCATTTTTAAACAGATGCTATGGAGGACTGAAGATGTGGGGGTCATTTGATTACAGAAAACAGTTTAACATTCCTCACAAATAATATGTGAATAAAATAGTATGTTTCCCTTACAGGGGATTTGCAGATGCTCCTTTAGATTAGATGCAGTTAGAATATTATCCCTTTGGAAATGGTCTAGATCTAAACAGGTCCATTCGATTCTGAAATCACCTTCCATTTAGTGCCATTAATGTACCATGAAAATATAAGCCATCTAAAAACAGCAAGGCAGTACATCTTTCTCAAAATATTGGTGTTCCACTGTTAAATACAGAGTATGTGAGTTGTTGGGATGCTAACTTGTATCAAGAGAGACAAATATTGAGCCTTGTCTATCCATGCTAGTAAGAGCCTATCCATCTTGTTGTTTAAGATGGCTTGTGCTTGTCATCTATGGTTTTAAGTTCCCCTCACAACTGATCCCACCACTTTTGGGTATATATCTCTTTTCCAAGGCCTTGGGGCACCCTGCTGTGTTGCGTTTAAGCTTTGTGCTCCATCTCGCTCGTACATAATCTGTTTCCTCTCCCCCTTGCGGCGATTGAAATCAAACTGCTTGCACGGCCATAAGAATCAAACCCCACAGCCATTTTACAACGTTATCTTTTAGAATGACCCTCTGAGCGCCCAGTCGAAACACTTCGTCTGCTCCTCTCTCTCTGGACACAGCGTCTGGGGCCACTCGACACCACTGAACCTGATGAGCAGTGTCAATGCATTTGCTTTTCATTATCTTCTCTCTCCTCTCTGTTCTGTACTCAGAGTAGTTAGCGTCGGGTTCAAAGCACAGTTTGGGACAGGTCCTATATATAAACTGTGACAGATCAACTGCTGAGCAATGCCTATTGTGTTTTATGAGAGAAGCTACTAGTGTCAGGAGTTTTTTTTTCTTCCTTACCGTCAAAGACCTACCTCATTTTTATGTTATATAATAATAATAATTAAATAAAAATAATAATTTCCAAAGTCAAACATCTCAGGAAAAAAGAATATGAATATCTTAATGTCAGATGTGTCTGGTTGATGGAATGATGTTGTAGAGACAATCTATTTATTTTATTTTGCATCTTTGTTTTGATTTTCAGATAAACGCTACATAAACTCTCAAGTAAAATATTTTGCTTGTTTATTAAGTTGAAGCCTTATTCATTTGTGAAGAAACTGCATACTGACTGTCTCCCTGTTCAAACTCTTTGAAACCTGAATGAAATCATTCATCACTGGATTTAAGATCCTCAGATTAAGTTGTCTCAGGATTTGAGATTATCAAAGAATCACCGTGAAAAATAAATGCGTTTTCAGCAGTTGTTTATTGGCGGCAGTGGCCCTCGAGTAAATGGTTTTATATGAGGACAGTGGGAAAAGGAGCATTTGGAAATGATCTATGTGATGCTACAGCTGCTGCCATGTATAGAATTACCCTGATGTAGCACTTCCAAGACACAGATAGCATTTCAGCCCTCCATAGTTTTTTAGTCTGTTTTTTCCACAAATGTAGGCACTAGCACAGGGTTTGCAACGGTGCTGTGAGCCTACCTGTCCGCATCAGTTTTCATTGTCTCACGTGTTCTTCCATTGCTTTTGTTATGTCTCTGGGACACTCTGTACATAAGACATCACAAATTGCAGAGTTAATGTTTTAAAGCCATACAAGAGCAGTGGTAACTCTGTATACTCAATAACCTCTAAAGGATTCAGCAGCAGCTCTTCCAAACACATGAAATACTGTATGTATGTATGTATGTATGTATGTATGTATGTATCATTTCCCCCTGTGATCACAATACTCAATTCAGTTCCTCGTATCGTCTGGTATGATACACAAGTTTGGACTCTTCGCCTTTGGAAAACAAGGGTTGCTTTGAAATAAACTGTGTGTTAACACTGCTGATCCAGTCTTAAATGACGCTACACTGAGGGTATACTACTGTCGCAGTTTTTCTTAGGGGTTGAGGACCATGACTTTTGGATGGTGAGAATTCCAAGAAGGAATGTAAACGATAGGCAATCTGCAAGTCGCTCAATTTCACAGATCCTCGGATTAAAGGTTCAAGTTCCAGCTGACACTCCAAAGTCTTGTTTCCATGTCAAGACTCAAGTAATGCAGCTTGGATGTCCTGAACATTTTATTTTGTTCACATGATCCAACTGTTAAATCCTTTTGGATGATGCTGACAAATATTTCTGGACAAGTAAATATGTCACCGTGTTCAGGAATGAGGTAGAACATATTTCACAACAGAGTTCCACTAGTCTTTTTCTTGGCACATAGAGTGGTTGTTTAGATTTTTTTTTATTTCTTACATTTTTTTGCCCTTATTTGACAAATATACAAATGATAAACAAACCTAAACACCACAATGACGATTAAATATTATAGATCATGTACATCAAAAACTAAAAAAAAAAAACGCTGTAAATTCAGTGGTAAGAAATATTGTGTGTTTGCACATCGAGCAATAATCTAGTAATTCTATGTGTTGGCTTAGCTCTGGTGCCTAGTGACTTACTCAGTTGAAAGTAGCGCTAATCGTAGCCCCCCTCGTGGTACATAAAAAGTCAAAAGAGAAGAGTATTACAAACTCATGTTCTCGCTCACTGCCAACCTATAATTCTGCTTTATTACTGTCATATCATCTGGTTATAATGTTTTAAAATCACAGTAACAGCAACCACTATCTAAACAGGCTATTTCTAAATTAGAAAGCAATCCCATGTGGCTTCATACCCAGTAATGCTGTGACATTTGTTTTTGGAATGAAAGAAAATGACCAGAGCACAGAAGTCACTTTCCTTCGACAGAATTGTGCTTCCCTCTCCTACCTGACTTTTTTTCTTCTGTGTTTCAGCAGAACAAAGGAAAGCGAAGGACCTCATTCCCCTCTCCAGCACTGGTCAAGGTGACTTACCAAGTTAAAGGCGGTGGTCATCGATTCCTGTCGGCCTCTCTTCCCTCCGTTATCGGAGTTAACTTCATTATTACCTGACCTCCGTCCCTGGCTGGGGTGACAGCAATGCTTACCTCGACAGAAACACTCCTGATAGGTCATCATTATCAAATTATCACCAGCCTCCATTACCAGGGAATTTGTCAAACGCTGTGGTCAGTGTCTTTCAGGGACTATGTCTCCCCCCCTCTGCAGACTGTCCGCTAGTCCGCCAGCCTCTCTGTCTGCTCCCTCTGTTGCTGGGCATAAAGCACATTGGCTTCATAGGATGTAGAAGTCGCACGTTACAAATGCAAAACGCAAAAAGGTTCCATTGCCATCTTCACGCGCTATGGGGTCACAAGGATTTAAATAGCCCGAGTACGAAGCAACATTAGGCTACAGCCAGAGTGATTATTTAAACAAACAAGAGGAAAATGTACAGTCTGCCCTGGATGTTACACTTGTATTTAGGCTTGATCTTATACTGTATTTAACTCCTAAGGTTGTAACCCCAGCTGACAACAAATAGCCCTATATTAATTCATTGTATTTGTCACTTACAATAATAAAGTTATTGCCTTATGAAATCACATTGATTCAAGCAACATTAAAATTAGCCTAGGGCTACTGAAAAGTTATCTAGGCTACAACATTAAATCTCACAAAGAGCGATACAACATGAACCTTTTACTCTTACTTAATTTTACACCAGACATAATTCACTGAGAGGGGGAAAAAACTAAGATTTTTTTTTTTTTAACTAAATCTTCCTGTTATCAGTGTTTTCTTTTTTGTTAGTGTTGAAAATGTGATCAGCCACAAGAGTGTGTCAAATAAACGTGGCGGTACCCCCAAGCTGTGCTGGAGCAAGGGAAAGCCCCCAAAAAGACCTCATGGAACAGCTGCAGCAAATTGCCAGATTGATTAACTTGTGTGTCAGCCTCAGCTCACTGACAATAAAACTCCATACCTCAGGGAACGGACTGAGAGATGACATGTCAGACACACACACACACAGACACAAACACACACACACACACACACACATAAATGTCCATGTACACATAACACACGTGCACACACACACACACACACACACAAGCATGAACACACTCACCCAGGCACCACACATGCACACAAGCACTTACAGTACATGCACACTCACTCATGCTATATTCACGTATTCACACACACACACACACACACACACACACACACGTAGACACACACACTTCTAAGTGCTAGCAAAACAGAAAGTAACCCATAATAATGTCAGGCACACATCTTGTCCACACTCACACACACACACACACACACATACACACACTTTCAAGTGCTAGCAAAAGAGAAAGTAACCCATAATAATGTCAGGCACACACCACGTTCACGCACACACACACACACACACACACACACACACACACAAGCACACACACACACACACACACTTAATATATAACAAGCCCATTGTAGTGAGGGGAGAGTGGCCCTGCAGTGCTATTCCCCGGGGGGCTGGTGTGAGTGTGTGTGTGTGTGTGTGTGTGTGTGTGTGTGTGTGTGAGTGTGAGTGTGTGTGAGTGTAGCCGGCTCCCTTATTGGCCCTCAGCTCCAACTCATGTAAATGACTGCAGGAGTAATTGAAAAGGAAGCTCTCGGGCGTGTTTGGCCACTTAATCCATTTAAGATCATTATGGGAGTCGTCAATTGGCTTGACCCAGCTGCGGAGGGAGCGGGAACAATGGAGCTCTCTCTGCGCCGCGAGTCGATCCGCCAGCCCAGCCGGGTCAGAGGCTAATGAATGATTATTTCTCACTTTGTAGCCCGACTGGATGCGGTGGCCCCCGAGGGACCGCGGATCGTGGGCCCCGTCCCCGCGGACGAGCACGCATGGAGCATGTGGTGGGAGGCCGTGACAAGCACAAATGAGGGCAAAGGACCAGCAGCCGCGACAGATACAGATTAATGAAGCTAAGCTCGGGGTAATCATATAGCTTTCCGACGAAATTCCACCAAAATCCCACTATCAACGACAACATTGCGCTTTCCCACACCATGGAATAACTAAATGCCCTTTTGAGTTTGAGGCAGGCTTACAGTGTGGTTGTGTAAACACAAGGCAAATGAAATTTTACCATCAATCCTTATCATAATATCATCTTATCAACTAAGTGCCTTTCTGAATGTGTGTTAGGGGAGAACACTCTACTGTAGTTGTGTCAACACAGGATAAATGAGATTTTACCAACAATGCTTATATTTATTATTATTATTATTATTATTATTATTATTATTATTATTATTATTATTATTATTATTATTATTATTATTTGATCCATGGTGTGGCAATGAAGTAGCCCAGCGACTGGGTGGAAAGTTGGTTGAGAGGAAGTAGTGCTGGGCAGCTGCTGCTTGCATGGACAGGATGGGGTCTGGGAGGCAGGCCCAGCCGCAGGAAGAGAGGCCAGGCGGGGTCGGGGCGTAGAGATCCCAGCATGGACCGCTGGAGCACATCAGGCAGGGCCGGCACAAGGGCCAGGCACGCCATGGTGCAGGGAATACTTACACACGCATACGTACTCATGCACACACACACACACAATCAAACACACACACACACACACACACACACACACACACACACATGATATCATAGATAAATACATATTTATGTACATGAGGTCATACACAAACACACCCTGTGATATGAAATAAAAACATATGCATACACATGCACACATTGCACACACAGTATAAACACAAGCACACACGCAGTGTCGTGCAAATAATTCCATGCACATGCATGCACACACAAACAGATGTAATCAGACATGTTATATATATATTGTGTGTATGAAAATATCAAGATAGCCTATATATATGCATTGACATAAAACAACGGTGAATCCCCATAAACACACACACAAACACAGGGGACTGGATGTGTACTTTCAAATAAACACACATAGTCTCACACACACCCAAATGAGCGTCACAGAATAACACACAATGCCCACTTGAAGCTGGAAAATGCCAGCTCAATTTATTTTTGTTGTCAACAGTCATTATGCTATTGGTGGTCTCCCTCAGAGGTGCAGTATTGTGCGAGCTAGGGAATTGAATGTCCTGCGTTCAGCATAAGAAAAGAGGAAGTGTGTGCTCAAGAACTCTCTGAGAAAATCGGCATCTGAAATAACACATTAACATTGTCTTGGGGACATATTGTCATACGCTGAAATGACTAATTGCTTCCTAGGTTATTCGGTGCCATTTTTATCACGGGGTCCAAACCACGCCGGACAAAAAAGTCGAGTACAGTTGCGCTGCACCAACGTCTGTCCCAGACTATTGTTTTGCAGAGCTCCGTTTGAAGTCAGAGGGACTTCCTTTCCAACTCCAGTATGAGCCATTTGTTTATGTCAACTTTTACTCTAAATCACTTAACACATCAAAGAGCTGTGCTCCGTCCAACACAACAATGAGGGTCACGCCAACATGATGAATGACGAGGATGCAGACAGGCAGAAAATGTCTTCCTTTCCAAGCTGATGGAGTCTGGCAAATTTGAAATGATGCAGAATGTAAACAAAACAAAATGGTAAAAAGAAACAGTCAATACTGATTCAATTTACACTATTGATCTAAACAAAAATAGGGACATGATATTAGGAATGATATAGAATTGCAATAACACAGTAATTGAGAGATATTTTACATTGTATTTGCTGTGTTATAACACAATTTAGAACTTAACATATGATAAAAGAAATGTTTTATGCATATGTACCTTATTGTTCAAAATATGCATTGTATAATATGTATACTTTGATAGCCCAAATATGATTACATACCCACTAAGTATACCCAGCTATTCAAAGCATGTGCTTGCACATGTACAAAGCATGTACTTTTTGACATTTATGTTTCCATTTCTGTAAAATAAAATATAATATCTACATCCCATTGTTACAGGAGTGTGTTATACAGTTTTACTGCCTTGTAGCATCCAAGTAAAGATTCTTCCTGGACGACAAAGAGCCGAATCTGTCAGTGGAGCTGGTGAGGGTTGCGTCTGTGACCCCTGGATGAGCGTGCCAAGCCCAGGCAGCAGCAGACACACTCTGCCATCTGAAAGTCTTTGTGCTGACTGACAGAGCGTGGAGCTTACTCTGTCCCTCGGCCACCCACCACCCCCCACCCCCCCAAACTCCCACGCAGACAGGCAGGCAGCGCTGCCAGCCCACGGAGTAGATAAGCCCAACACAGGGAGCTTCAGAAGCACAAGACCAAACTAGACTCCACTCGGAGGGGCTTCACAGAAAGAAAAACACTCACATTCGTCATGGCAAAAGATGGGTTGTCCTGCATTTGTTTTGTTCTTTAAGAAGGAAAAAGATATTGCTATTGGTCTCTCCAAAGGCTGGCTAGAAGAGGGGCATAGCTAAACTAAAACACATAAAGCTGTTCGGAGTTATACAGCTTTTCACTATTTTGACTGATTTGTTGTCTCTGTTGTCTCTCTGATTAAAAAATTGGCTAAATTTTTTTACATTAAAATGGCGATTTAAATCTCAGATGTTCTCAGATGTAGCCTACAAAATGCTCAATAAATGTCAGTATATAAGAACATCTGAATGTCAGTATATAAGAACATCTAACCAACTCATAAGATAAAACAAAGATGGAAACAGTGTCTTACCCAAAAATTTCCACATGGTTTCACAATTGAAATAAATCAATAATAAAAAAGAAAAAAAATATTATGCAAGATATTGTGAGTACAGGGATGACAATTATTCATATTCTCAAGCTAAAAGTCCCTCCTTTCACCTAAAAATCATCAGCCTCATTTAGTAAAAAGTGTCATCTCTCACTTTCGCATGCCAAATAATGTGATGATGGCAACATCCCGTCCTTTTACAAATAATCTCATCTCGACTCAGGCGGCGCTATTTCCTGATAGGCCACTGGTCTCTACGGGCCCGTGTGAGCCCACTGCCTGTGTCTGTGCCGCCGATTAAAGCTCTCATAAGAACGCACCTTCAGACGCTTCCGTTGAGTGATTCATCGAACAGACAATGGCAGTAAAACAAATGCAACTTACAAGAGATACAGCCCAGATCCACACCCTCTCGATGGGATCGGTGATGACCTCAACAGGACAGAAGGTTGAGAAACAGATTTGTGGTTGTTTAACATGAGCTGTGCAGTAAGACATAACGGTTAATGTGAACTATACGAGAGTGTTATCTCAAATTGTTTACAGCAGATGGACTGTAATGGTACAGGGCAGATGTGAATACACACGCGCACACACACACACACACACACACACACACAGATTATTTTGAAGGAAAAAAAAGCAAGGCTGCTCTGCACCAGAGGTGTGTTGGGAGACATGTATGTCTGTAGATTAGTAACTCTTAGATATGTGGCTGTGAGTGACAGATAGCAGAAACCACTTGACCCATCATATAAGTATGCATAAGAGATGCTCTGAGCTTTACTTCCTGGTGGAACATGAAAAGAAACTGCTGTAATGGAGGTCCACAACGATTAATGACCAATGACGAATAACCATAATGAAAGAGCATTAGATGGAAGAACTCACAGCTGGTGCTGTGCATTCAGATTTGGTGAATTTGGAGATTTTTAGCTCCACTCTTAAATGTGCGCACAAGATGGTTGAAATCAGTCAAATTGTTTAAAATTTGTAACAACAACAATGAGATCTTCCGCTGTCAACCTCCGATGTCAAAAGTGTTTTATTTTCAATGTCGTGCACATCTTCATATGCCGCTTGGCATGTACTTGGCAGCGAGCTGTGGCCGTAAACTGCGATCTTCCTGCCCGCCGAGCCTCCGGTTTTCTCAGATCTGGACGGAAAGGCAGTGACAGGCTAAAGAGTTTCACATGCCTGGCTCTATAAACAGCCCCTGCTGCTGAGTCACGGGAGAGGAAGAAGGGCCAAACAGAGACAGACAGACAGAGAGAGGGAGGGAAGGAGGGAGGGAGAGAGAGAGGGAGGGCGGGAAAGAGGGAAAATAAGAGAGTCGGTGAGTGAGAGAAACAGGGGAATAGTGTGTGTGTTTGAGAAAGAGAGGGGGAGAGAGAAAGAGAGAGCAAGAGAGAGAGATTACAGGGAAAGAGTAAGAGAGAGTCTGTAGCTCTCAGCACAGCACAGGAAGCCAGAGGTGAGCCTGACGTCATGTTGGGACAAAACACTCGAGTCTCTCGGTAGCGTGGAGCCTTTTTTTTTCACGAGCGCTGCGTCCCCATGGTCCCCCACGAGAGCTCCACACGTCCCGTGCCAAGGGGACAGGAAACCCACTGGGTGGAGCAGACCCCCCCCACATACACACACACTCACACACACACACACACACACACACATACACACACACTCTTAGACTCCTAACCAACCCCCTGCCCCAACCAACCCCCAGCTCCAAACATCTCCCAAAAGCCCAGTGACAAACATTCTATTAAAACCGACCAAGGCCAAGCGAGTGCCCGCATCCCTGCACCCACATCCTCCCTGGAAGTGGCACCTTTCCCATGTCTTCCTCTGCTCTCCCCCCCCTGCACATGTCTGTGTGTTTGTCAGCGGAAAACAGGGCCCATTGAAGTGTGGGCTTTGGTGGGCACCTTCGTGTGAGCTCGCAGCACTCACTGCGCTTTTATGGCTCCTGTAAAGACCCCAAAGATCAGCCTCGGTGGAGACGTCTGGATTCATGTCCTCCGTGCCTTGAGAACGCACTGAATGAGGCACCTGAACATCGCCTCTCAGTATTGTGTTCACACTGCAATTGTTAAAAGTCCCATATGAGTCTCGGAATTCTCTGGCTGATTTAGTATTCTAAGGGGCCAAATGATGCATTCTGTTTTTTTTTTTTTTTTTACAAAAGCAGTAGCAAAGCTGATGTGTGATTTGTTATGTGTGAAAAAAATGCCGGAAAAAGGAGAGGAAAGCTTTAAATGTGTGGAAAAATTTATACTCAATGTCTAAGAGCACTAATGTCAATAGAGATGTGCATGGACACACTGTGAGTTCTCAGTGGTGTTGCTAAAACAATTGATGAGAAATCACATGCAGAAGAATGTGTATTCTTAAAAAAAGTGTATTTTACAGAGAAAAAAGTTTAAATGTTTGGACTTATTGATCCATATTTAACTCATCATAAGAGTGTTTATCAGAGGAATAAAATCTTACAAGTAAGAGATGTTACAAGTCGGCATTGTTGCACAGTTGACAGACTATCACATATTATATAAACCTGAATCTTTAGGAGTTATCCGGAGTGAATCAAACCAAAGCCCTGTTGTCTGAGGCTGCCAAGTGCTGTGGATTGGAATCAGAACGACAGCAGTAGGTACAACATAGACCGAATTCGGGAACTGGCCGCTACCGCTAATTGATTAGGGCATGTCTGTTTCGCTATGGCCCTAATCAGTTAGTGGTAGGGGGCCAGTTCTCCAATTCGGTCTACGTTGTACCTACTGCTGTCGTTCTGATACACTTGACAGCCTCAGACAACAGGGCTTTGGTTTGATTCACTCCAGATAACTCCTTTATGATCTGATTCCAGGCTTTTGGGTTAAATCTATGAGCCTTATGGGAATATTATGGAGACTCATGTGTGGCATTTCCCATTTTCTGTAATATACTGTATAGAGAGCTTCATCTAAAAGTGTGTAATACTGTACATCAGCTTCACCTTAGTGTGCAATTTACTGTATAGAGAGCTTTATCTTCGAAGATGGCAATCTGTGTAATAACCCCCAGCACTCCTGAGTCCCCAATCACATGATCATGATTTACGTAATTGTCTCTTTAGTTACATCCATTATGCATTTAAATAAACTCTTCTATATTAATAGAGATATTTGACCAAGCCTGTCACACTCGGCAGCTTCATTGTATAGAATCTCAAAAGAAGTATCTGGAATAGCTTGGTAATACTCACCCCCTCACACACACACACACACACACACAAACAAACACACACAATAACACCAAAGGCAGGCATTGAGAAGGTCAGACACCCAGCTGACATTGCCTCCTGGGTCCTGTTTTGCCCCCCCACCCCCACCCCACCCCCACCCCACCACCAGTGTGTTTCCCTCCCCTGGGGCAGTTTTTGAT
>JASCQY010000258.1:2647146-2666589 GCA_030264315.1 Sardinella tawilis
TGTGTGTGTGTGTGTGTGTGTGTGTGTGTGTGTGTGTGTGTGTGTGTGTGTGTGTGTGTGTGTGAGTGAGTGAGTGTATGTGTATGTGTGCGTGTGCGTGTGTGTGTGTGGAAGGAGAAAGATGAGGGGACACTGTTCATCCCAGCCCGGGACTTCATCCATCATTGGAATCAGCGTGTGCTGTAATTACTGTGTCAAAGAGATGGGAAGATGCCTGGGAGGAGGGAAAGGGATAGAGAGAGAGAGAGAGAGAGAGAGAGTGAGGGAGTTAGAGAGGGGGAGAGAGAGAGGGAGCAAGAGAGGTAGTTGGAGTGGGGGTGTCCTGTACCACCCCACATCATCATAATTATCTCCCTTCCCAAGTTGCTGCCACCTCTACTGTCATCTGTCATACGTTCATAATGCTGTCAACTGGTGCTGTCATGCGTGGCCTACATCAGGTAAAAAAAGTGTTAACTCTTTCCATGACAGAGCCTGGTGGGGAGGCTCTTGTGCCCAGCTAACGGCTAGCGGTCTTTGCACAGCAAAGAGGGGAACTGGTTTGAGGGAAATGTGTACTTAAGCATTCCAGAGCGATATATCGGCAGCTTAGCAGATTACAAATGTTCTTCGCAGTTAATTCCACTCAACAAACGTGTTTACAAATGTCTCTCCAGATTGTCTGGAAGTATGCCTAGAAGAAGATAAACGAAAATATTTATTAGGCAGCCCCACGAGGAGCCTCAGTATCTCAAGGCATTAGTCACGCGCTGTGCTGCACAAACCCGAAACTGTGTCCTCAAAAAGCACTCCAGTGTCCAGGGCTGCCTTTGACCCCCCCCCCCCCCCACCACCCCTTCCTCATCATGAGCGAGTTATGAGGTGCTAATATCAAACTGCACACATTCCTTCGCACACAAGGCAATTACAAATGTGAAACTAATTTCTCATAATTTATTAATCTATCTTTTTTTTTTTTTTTTTTTTTTTTTTGGTCGCTTGCCCTGCTGTCCTCTCGCTTGAGAAGTTATCTGAAAAATGAGGAGGGCGTCCTGAAGCCATATGGCTGCGGCGGCGAGCACCAGAGCAAAATAAAAGAGGTGGAAACGCCGTTACGCGCTCGACTGCGCGGCGCTGATGCCGTAGGCCGCAGAGAGAGAGAGAGATGTGAGCGGTGCTGAAGGCTTCAGGGTCGGACGCTCGGTCGCTTGGGGCCAGGGGTTCAGGGAAGGCTGGCTGGCTTTCTGGCTGGCGGCGGTGGCTGGTGCAAACACGATGGAAAAACCATTTGACCTGCTTGGCCACCGGGCCCTTCCTTCCGCCCCGAAACGTCTCGTAAAACACAACAAAGCGACGTTTGGGGGAGGATGAGCTCGAGCCGGGTGTTTGTGTCCATGTGTGTGTATATATGTGAGGGGTTAGTTAAGGACCTGAGGCGTGTGTGTGTATTCGTTTGTGTATTTGTGAATAGGTTAGCTAAGGGCCTGTGCTGTGTGTGTGTGGTGTGTGTCTATGTGTGTGTGTGTGTGTGTGTGTGTGTGTGTGTGTGTGTGTGTGTGTGTGTGTGCGTGTGACTGTGTGGGGGTGTGCAGAGAGCCCGAGGTGCACTGTGTTGCAGGAGTGAAGCACAGATGCTTCTGCTGTGGTGGAACAGCTCGCCATCATAGCTCATCTCTCTACACCCCCCATCACTCATCCCAGAGTCTCCTGGAATGCATTATGGAGCTGATGCATCTGGGGAAGACATTGGGACAGTGGAACATATGACCAGTGTCCTCATAGCCTCATGCTTTTTGGGCCTGTTTCTACAAGGATACAAGGATACAAGGATACAAGAGTTTATTTGTCACATGCATACAGTATGATCTCATACATGGCCTAAGACTAGTCCTAGTCTAAGACAGAACACCAATGAAAAATTGGAATCTAAATGACAATCTGAAAAATACCTTCCATCTCGGACTGGGCCTTCTAAAAAAAAACTGCAATTTACCTGTATATGGTAACAAGGTTGTTCTGTAACTGTTCGACCAAGTGTAGGAACTGTAGGCTTGTAGACTTCACCATCCTTTTTAGACATGCCCAGCCTTCCCACAGTTAAAAGCCATGAACAGATTATCTCCACGCCAGTGACGTGGCCTGTTGGTAGTCTCAACAGACCATGTGCCAGTGCTGACGGCTTGTACGGTTCTCTGCCCTCTCTGGGCCTGCGCAGTCTGCCCGTACACTGTAAAAAGTGAATCATTTGATTAATGTAAAAAAATAGGTCAACAATTCACAAGAAGGATTTTACATTGGTTTAATGTTCAAAACAGCATTCAGTTTGAACTAAATGGTGTTTTGAACATTAAGCCAATGTAAAATCCTTCTTGTGAATTGTTGACCTATTATTTTACATTAATCCAATGATTCACTTTTTACAGTGTAGTCAGAAATGTGCTTAAGCTTGACATCTGGAAGGGAAACTCAATTGGCACTCCACACAAACAGGTACATGCGGCTCCAGCCCCTGCTTCATGGCAGGCAGCTCAGGCGCTCTCATGGGCTATTAGGAAAATGTAACATTTGGTGCCATATGCTTGTCGACTGGGTGGGAATAGGGGCCGAGGCAATGTGGTCTCATTGTAACTTACATTTTGCCAGTTAATTACCAGTGTGACATCCATACCAGGAGCCAACTGCTGACGCCAAGGGCACAGAACTGCAGAGATGACCCTCTGGGACAAAACAAAAAATCATTCCTGCGACAATGGCTACAATCTTATTTCACATAGACTTTATTGCTTTCCTCATAGCCCTCCTTGTTGTATTATTTCATAAGGAGATATTGCTGTAGTGATGTGGTGGAAAAGATAGAAACTGCTGATATGCACTAAGATGGCGTCCTCCAGAGCCCGAATACTTGCCTGCCTTCTCTATGTTACTAGGCATTTCACTGTGTAGTCAGGTGTGAAAGCAAATGGGCCTTGGTACAGTACAAGCACATAGGGATATAAGATCAACCTCAAAGAGAGATTTGATTGTCTCACCTCTCTGACTATTGTTGTGTCTTTCTCAATCACTAGCTCTCAATCTATCTCTCCCTCTCTCCCCGATTAGATTTCTTCTCCTTCTCCTCTTATAGCATCCCTCTTTCATTCTCTCTTTCTCGCTTCATCCTTCTCTCTCGATGAACAAAGTGCCCTGTCGTCCAGAAAGCCCTAGGGCTATTTATAAGCGTGTAGCGGCTGAATGGCAGACCTCTGGTAATCAGCATGCGGGAGAGAGGTAATTTAAAGACGCTTCGCTGCTGACAAGAATTAAATTGTGTTTTGATTTTCTCATTAGCCTAATCTCAAGTGGGCCTCGTTATTGTGTAATTTTCCTGCACTGACATGACATCTCGTTTTGGGAGCTGACAGCCGTATGCCGCCGCTTCCGAGGGTGCGGAGATGACGGCGACGCTCGGAGGGGGCCAGTTGGCTGTTCCCCGGGCTCCAGTCGGCTGATGAGAGGACACACTGTGTGGACCAACACCTGGGGCTCTAAGCGTGTGTGTGTGTGTGTGTGTGTGTGTGTACATAGTATTTTGTGCATATTTGTACAATGTTTGTCTTGGTCTCTTTTTGGCAATAGATAGGACTTGTGGGAGATGTTAGTAAGCATCAGCAGCCAAAAGAAGAAAAAAAAAAGAAGCAAAAAAAAAAAAAAAAAATCTCTCAATGTCACTCTGACACTGAGATGCCATCATTTTAACAGACAGGGAAATGAGCGTCCCAGGGTCTGCGTGACACTCTCTGGGAGGCTGTCTGGACCAGGATCAGCCAGGGATTGTGGGATGGCATCAGTCGTCATAGTACCATTCAATCATAAGTTTGGGCTGCTGTGGAGACATGCTTCAAACCCCGAGTCCAATGAGACACACACACACACACATACTGTAAACACACAGTGATAAAACCCAACGATTAAACCACATCTCCCTCAGCGATGCAGGGCTGTGGATGGCAACTTGGTCCCTGGTAGATGTGTGTTTCATAACTTGAAGGTACACTGTGCAAGAATTTGGAGTTGATTAGCCAGCCTTGTGGTTACTGTGATGGTTAAATGTCTCATTACAGGGTAAATGAAGGCTCTCTTGGCTGCTCCTGCTTGCCAGATCAGCCTCAGATCCCCGCAGAAGAACAAAACTCATGTATGAAGCTTATGAAATCATAATTTATTACCTTGTCAATCCACAAGACCTGTAAAAATGATCATCTCTTTTTTACACTTTTTAAATGTTCATGACTGTTGTCAATAATTGTCACTCTATTGTCTAAACCCTCAAGTAAAGTGTTACTGATTGTTCATACTTAATTCAATTTTAAGGTAATTGATCATCATCATCATCATCATCATCATCATCACCAGATGAAGCAGCAAAATCATATTTTTATAATCCTAAACAGCATGACAGCAGATAAGTGGATAAGAAATAGCTATTGCCCTGCTTCAGTCCTGATTGAGAAATAAACTGTTGTGTGGTGTGAGTGTATAAAATGGATATTTAATGGACACTCGCTGCTGAATGGCTGTTTTTACATAACTCTTTGTCACTCCTGATTTTTCTCCAGTGTATCATTTTCAACCTAGTTTGAATGGCTTTTAAGAAAACTAAAAATAAACCATCAGCTAAATAAATACCAATAGCGATAACATATCAAGGATATTTAGATAAGCCTTTGGAGAGCCAGGGGTGTAACTAAATCAACATCTGATGACTTTATTAACGTGTTCTTTTCTCCTTTCATGTTTTTTCCTCCCAATATTTTATACAGCACTGTCAGATCTTTGACAGTGGCAATAAATCACAGGACTTAATATCCTGGATACTTTCCCCAGCCTTGGTTTCTCCTTGCCAGTCTTTAGCAAGCCAAATGTGAAAGCTGTGACCTGGGGATTGCCCCCGACACCTGTTGTGCTGAATCTCGCTGCCTAGTCAAGGTAGTACTAAGTCCACTGGTTCACTGAGAAAACAAGGGAAGAGGCATATACAGGCATAACTACTGTAGATTTTTGAGTGCACATTCTATCAATGACGGAATGCTCAAGACTACATAAAGCATGCATATGCATGAAGTCATAACAGACAACACATAAATGCAACTTTGTTCACTGTGATGCATTTGCAGTGAAAGAGTGAGCATATGTACAAATGACAGGGTGACAAGTAGAAGTACATACCAATTTCCATACCTACACAGACAACACAGACATACTTACAATAATGACTGGGTTGTGGTAGGTTGAGTTGTTCTTCAATGCTCAAATGGAATTTGGAATTTGTAAATTAACAGTGTGTGCTTGTTTGTATTGAAATTCCTTAAAGGTAAACGTTATGTCTGTCCAGTGGAGTAAGTCATTCATCCGTCTGACTGAAAATACTCCCGAGATCGATAAGGATGCACACGTCTCTGTTACGTAAAAGGTCCAGCCCAAACAATGGCTCATCAATAAAACAATACAGCTATGTAAACAATGGAGTGACTTCATAACACCACCGTCACTCTCAGTAACCTTGGTTCCCACACCACAGACCAGAAACAGAAAAAAAGTGTCTGGTGACTCGTCAGACACGGGCCCCTCAGTCAAAGGTAGTCTGTTTATTTCTTCTCATCCTAATACGATAACCACTTCCTGTCTGAGTGGAGTGTGTGTGTGTGTGTGTGTGTGTGTGTGTGTGTGTGTGGTATGTGGGGACTGGTGGTGTTGTGGGGCCACTCAAACCTCCATAATCTCGGCGGGTTCCTGCTGATGGGATGGGGGAGAGGGGGCAATGTCAGGGGGCGCGGGTGATGGGCACAGCTGGTGTCTCGTGTCTCACTCCCCCATCTATCACTTCTGCACATCCTTGCCTTTGATTATGGCAGATATTTATTGGTTTGTTTGGACGGCCAGGGCAGGGGGCTGCACTGGAGGGATCTATCTGTCTATGTGTGTGAGTGTGTCTATGTGTGTGTGTGTATTTGGAGGCGGGGGAAGGAGGGGGTTACACAGGAAAGGATGTCGTTGGCTGGTGCCCCTCTCAGATAGGATGCAGCACAAGCTCCTGTTACGCCTATAGTGTGAGAGGCGCCAATTGAGTGGCTTGAGTTTTACCGTGACAAGATCATGACCCCCAGAAGGGTTTGAGCTTTTTTTCCCCCTCGTTCCTATCTGTCCAAAGGTTTAACGGTGTGAGCGTGGCTAAATGTGCTGATTTAGGCCAAAAGCATTTGCTCCGTGTTCCGTGGGCTGCTTCTGTGCGCCTCTCTACATCCCGTTTCGGTGTTATTGTTTGTCTGTCTCCTTACTTGAATTTGCATAAAAATTAGCTGGAGCCTGAGAAGCTGGCTGCAACATCTGTGTTCATCAGAATTAATTGAAATCTTGAATGCTTGCAGCACTGCTAATTCACTGTGTTACTAACAGCACTGCAGAAGAGAGAGAGGAGAGAGAGAAAGAGAGAGAGAGAGAGAGAAATGCTATTTAGAGATGTCTTCTTTCTGCCACCAATTAACAAACAAACAAAGCACAAAGACAATGCTACACAAAGCCATTACCGCGTTGGTGGCGTTAATCAGGGGAAAGCGCTTAACTGAGAGCACATGTCCTCATTCTAATGCAGGACAAACCACATGCCACAATGACACTCGCATTTGATTAATTCATACCAGGCTGATGCTTAAGTGACCACACAGAATGCATGCTGAACATTTCCTAGTTTGCTATTCCCCCCCCCCCCCCTCCACCTCAAGTATCCAGTCTTTTTTTTCTGGGGCAAAGTAGCTTGGTAATTCTGGGGCAAATGTACCTGAGTGTTGGTCTTTTTGTGGCCATTTACTGGGGGGGCTTGCTGGGGTGATACGAATGCAGCTAACGGGAGCTGACTCTTACCCACATGTGCATTAGGCGAGCACTGATCTGTAAACTGGCTCCGCTGGGGTACGCTCGCGAGTCTCCTTTACGCCGTGATCTATTGCCTGCGTTTAACGCCGACGATCTATCACACGGAACTGGCAGTAACGGATGAGAGGGGTCCGCTCGAAAAACTCCCTCATTTGTCTCTGTCGCAGCCAGTGAACTAGAGGAGACGCTAACACAGGCGGACGGCACCGGGAGGGGATACAATTATGTCTCTGTGCTCCTCGACGTGCTAGCTGTGTACAGAGGCATATTAGACGCAATAAAGCCAGCGTTCCCCCTTCTTCCCTTGCCACTGCTATCCAGGCACCATCCTTTGTTTTGTTTTTTTTCCTTTCCCTCGTCTGTGTAATTGCCTTAAAAATGGAATGCAGGCAATATTACAAATGCATGTCAAACAAATGGGGTCAGTCTATGATATTTCTGTAGGCTGATATTGTGCAGTTGCAGGGTAGAACGTTTATACAAAATCCAGTTGAATTTGTTTAGTTAGAAAGTGCTATATTACTACTGCAGTCAAAACTGTTGGATCATGTGCAAATTGCATAATTGATTTTAACCTTGGTCTGATATGTGAATAAAATCAAAGCACTCCTTTAATATCTGCCCTGATATTTGTGTATCTGGTATTGCTTGCCTGGCATACATTAGATTTTGAATAGAAGTATTCCCGCTTACAAACAAGGTTTGACTGAAAAAGACAAATCTGTGACCAGATGACTAGCTAGTAAGGCTAAATCTGAATCTGGCTTAATGAAGTCTAAAAAAGCAAAACATGAGGAACTGAGAGGAGGAACTGAGACAGATGCTGAAAATGCCAGAGAGGACGATTTACAAGGAGGATGTCGCTCTGGATCGAAGGGCCTGGAGAGCCTCTCTGGTTGAGTGTCTGAGTTCATCTGCCCTTGTGGTGAAGAATTACGCATTTCTGTGGTCGGTTTGCCTTTATTAATGAGGACAGATTCCCAGTTAGCGACACAAGTCTCGGAGGTTTACACTGTCTGAGGAATGCTCCCCTTAAAAAATGAACGCTGTGCTGATGCTGTCATCCATATCACACCTGACCAGGGCAGATGTGGTTCCACAAAGCCTGGCCCAAAGCCTGGCCCACATCCCCATGCAGTCAGGGGTCTCTATTCTACTACATCAAATATGATCTTCTGTGTAGCCAAGTCAGGGTGTATTCTGGTGAACTGAGGGCAGAGAGGATGTGAAAGCTGATTTAAAGAAAAACAAGATCTTTGAAAAAAAAAATAATAATAAAATAAATAAATAAATCCAGCGAGCTCCTCTCGAGCCAGCAGTCCTCGCGGTATCTCAGCCGGCCCAAATTGAGTTGGATGTGCTCTCCCTGGACTCCTGTTTGCAGTGTGTGATAAATGCACAGGCCCTCCAGCCATTGGAGCAGGGCTGAGGGGCTCTGGGCTTTTGGGCAGCCCGCCGAGAGGGAGGGCTGTCAGGCTGCAGCTGGGGGAGAGGGCTGGGGGAGACGGCCAAGCTTCCCAGGCCCTGAGCAGTGGGGCTGTACACACGGAATAGCGTACGCACACACATACACATGCACGCACACACACACACTCAAGCCTATGCACACACCTACATCATTCAAAACAAAATATATCACACACACACACACACATGTGGATAGGCAGAGAGATGCAGAAGTGCACAAACACACACATGTTCAGATGCACTAACTCTTTCTCTCTCACACACATACACACACACATACACACTTACAGTATATGGACACAAACACACTGAAGCTTATACACACACCTATATTACATTCAAAACAAAATATATCACTCTTGAACATGCACACACAGGCACACATGAGTACATATTTAAGGGCAGAACTAGAGGTAGACAGCGGCACACGAACACACTCATGGAAAAACAGTCACACTGTAAATCCATTTCTGCCTGTGGTGTAGACATACACAAGTACACCTGCAAAAAAGACAAACAGGCAGTTATGAGTGCAGCTGTAAACACTAGCATGCACACACACACACACACACACACACACACACACACACACACACACACCTATACACACACACACACACACACACACACACACACATATTGAGTGAGTTTGAATGAGCTGTATACATGTTTGTAGACATATATGGATATGTCCTCCACACACACTTGAAGGGGAAATGCAGGTGCAAGGTAAAGTGCATTTAAGCTTGTGCAAACAAAAACAGATGTTCTGACAGCTTTGGTGCAGACCGTTTCTCTGCCTCATTGCAGCACTTTATAGACTTCAGGCTATAATTGACAACAGCTCTATAAATTAGCCTGAATTTTATAAAAATGTAAGTAACTTTTGGCAATTGTTTTAAATATCAATAATTTGACATAAAGTATGTGTATATTTGCGATTTATATCAATTTTAATGAAATATTATATTAAGAATTAAGGCAGTAAAAATAAATTATAGGTAATCTGTAATCTTCAGTTTACCACACACACACACGCACACGCACACGCACACTTACACCTCCATCTCACTCTCCCTTGCTTTTGAGCGTTCTGGAGAGTGTCCAGACCTCGGGCTTGGAATTCCTTTGGACGGTGGGCTGTTATTGTCAATGGAGGAGTGCTTTTTAGTAGCCAGCGGCCAGTGTGTGGGAGTCTACACGCGTCATCCCTTTGAAGTGTCAGCTGTCTGCTGCTCGGGCTCCTCGTTCCATGGCCCTCTTTGTCTGTCCTTCACAGCCGCGTGGCTTTCGCTTTGAAGGACCTGCTATGTCAATTAGCTAATACAGCACACGTTTGGCCACACTTCAAGGTCTCTCTGCGCAGGAGCTCTCCATGGAGGTGAAGGCTGGGGCTTGGGACGGCTAAGTATTTTATGTCATCAAGTGCTTAAGAGTTAATGTCGCTCGCTGCGGACCACATGGAGTCGCACAGTTCGAAAAATAGCTTTATGGCGCAGCATTTGAAGTTGGGGATTTTGAAGTCAGGATGACAGTGTACGCTCTGGTCATAAATAATGTTGTCGCTGCTATAAAGGCTTGATAAAAAAAGTGTAAGATAAGCTGCTAATAAGTCACACATTTTGGCGAAAAAATGTCAATTCCCATCAATCATAAATAATTGCACATTTTTTAGCACCTCCTCAAGCTAATCCTCTGAGCACCAAGCTACGGGGTTCTTCTCACTTCATTAGCTTTGTTTGGCTATGTAGAAAATACGGGACGTGTGATTTGCTTTTGTGTCATTAAAAATCAAGCCTCTATTTGTCTCTCCACATGCAGACTCGTCTCATTAAGCGACAGACTGGGAAACAGCCCAACGTGATGGATTGAGACTCCAACAGAGGGCTTCCCGATATAGGGACAACAGGGGAGAGCAGACGCAAGTGCTTTGCATTTGCATCTGGGAAACACACATGCGCGTGTGCGCGCGCACACACACACACACACACACACACACACACACTGGGCTTTTTATGCATGGCTTGACAATGTGGTCAACATATAAGCATGGGGAAAGTGTAAAAAAAGAGAAGGGGAGGAAAAGAAAAGGACAGGGAAGGAAAGGGAAAAATAGTGTGTGGGTGCTGAACGGGCCCCGAGGGCCAGTTAATCTGAGGCTGTGGCCTTGGCGTTCTCATCTCAGGCAACTGGGGAACCACTACAGCCTCTTAAAGCTCCGCCGTTCTTGGCAGATCAGGGCTCTGAGTGACAATTTGTTTGCCGGCTTATAAATGAGCTGCGGTGGCGGAGCTGCAGTGCACGCCTCCAGGACCTGTTGGTCGCCCTCGCCAGTGCCTGAGGCGGTTTGCCTCCGCTGCCCTCCAACAGAAAGCATGGACTTGTAATCTGTCATGTTCCATAATTCATCTGCATGACTGTCGCTCAAAGACCCCCCCTCCCTGGCCAAGCCACTCCGGGTTTCACTGGCTCTCTCTCTCTCTCCAGGCTGTTTTTCTCCCTCTTACTCCAACTGCCTGTGGAGTTTATGGCAGCCAACACTTGCTATTTGCTATTATTCTGGCCCACAATAACTCAATTTAGACTATCACGCTTGGTCAGATTTATATCTTGGAGTGTATTCTTACATCATAGTTATTACTCGTAAATAGCAATGTGCACTACTTATGCAACATGATTATGTGTTAATAATTACAAACATATTTCTAACCTCAGAATTACGTAACTGATTACATGTGCATTAATTAGAGTTTCATTACTGACTTATAGTAATTGCAAATGTTAGGGAATGCCTGGTCAAAAAGTGAGCTATGAAAAATGTAAAAATAAAAAAGACATAACATTAAAGATGACATATTTGTTTGTTTGATTATATGATACACATCTGTCCAAGCAGGGTGACACATCAGGCTTGCACTGGGATTGCTTTACCTACCTTGAATATCATCTTCCCTTGACCAAAACATCATTGATAATCTGTGGCTACACCTCAAAACAGTTCCATATTCAAGACAACCATAAAGCCCTTTAAAGAAAATCTACTAAACAATAATGGAAACAGAATCTGCAAAAAAAGCAATTTGACTGAGACTTGCCCAAGGCTGCTTACTGCTATGCAGGGTGCCTAAACATTAGCTTCTGGCCTTTTTGGGTTTTATTGTTTTGAAACTGTGATAGATAAATTCAGCGTAACTAAGGAAATAAATAAGTAAGAAAATAAAAAAATAAATAAAATAAAATAATAAATTGCCAGCACATGATTCCAAACAGAACTCTTGGATTTGAGTAGCTCATATTTTTTAGATTGGTAGTAACTTCTTACAACTACTACTTTATTATTAAGAAATAAAGCAATTTAATTTATTGTTATTTATTTATTTATTTATTTATTTATTGTATCTCCTCTGCACTGCTAAATCTTCAAGCTTAGCACCATCCATTTCCAGTGTTGAAAACCCTGTTTAAAAAACACTAGCATATCAACGTTTCTACTTCATCAACTATCTGCTCTCCTCTCGTCTCCCCATCGGAGCGGCATTCCTGCTGGCATAGGTAACACCGATTTACACTCTTTGGTCCCCCCAACGTCCTCAGGAAAGATATGATCTACAGCAAGCCGCCGTTTTATGACGCTTGTACTTCATTATGTTCCTGAGGAGGCAGCATATCTCGGGCCAGTGTATTCTGATCTCCACAACCCTGGACTCAGCCTCCCCATCTGACCTGCGTAGGGTCCTGGGAGATCAACAGTCAATTAAGCTCGCCTTCACGATTTCTCTCTCTTGGCTCGGAGAAGAAAGAGAAGCTCTACTCTAGCCCCTGTGCCACCGCCCGCCTAATTGGAACCAGGGTCTGTAAAAATGGGAACTTTAGTAAAACATGCTGTAAAATCCTGAAGGGTAACCATAAACTAACCAATTTCTTTCATTCTTTCGGAGGGGGACTCTAAGTGAAACCTGGGTGTAAACTTTTACGAGGACCCCTGGGGTCAGCAGTAAACCCGTTAATAGAGATGAGATACGAGGGGGGTGCCTCGGCCTCCCATTTCGTTTTGCGTTTAGTTTCTGTCTTTCTTTTTTTCTGGGGTTGGGGGGGGGGGGGTATTCGTTTTTCACATTCTTAAGAAGGGTCAAATGCTCAGATTCCTAAGCTAACAGGCCAACATTATGTTACCCTTCACAGTAACACCAAACACAAGGCTATGTTTAAATTCTGATAGTTTCATTGCTGCCTACCCAATTGCATATGTACAGTATAGAACTAGAACGTTAGCTCATCTTAGCTCAGCCCAGCCCTGGACAGGAAACTAGAGGATAGCCCTAGAGTGTCTCCTCATTGTAAACCTCACACTGTTTTAGGGGAGACCATGGGGTGAGTTTATTATACCTCTTCCTCTTCACATTCAAGTCAGTTTTAGGATTTCATTCATTAGCTTTTGATGTGAGGAGACAGGCTCTCATCCTCAGAGGGATAAAGTGGAGGCTATCGGAGGAATGGCTTTGGGAGGGATAGAAGAAAGCAAGGCGTTAGGTTTGAGGGTGCTGTCTATCAAAGTCAATTGAGTTAGAAATGTTATTGAATCACTGGTCAACAAAGTTGCACCTCACTTTTTCTTTCTATGTTTGATGGTGGTGAATGGGGAAGATTTTGAATATGGGACTTCTGTTTAAAAAGGAAACATTCTGAAATGACTACATACAATTTCTGATTATAATACTAATGAAAAGTAGAATTTAAAAACATTAAATGCAGCCAACATTATGACCTACAACATTATGCAATACACTAAGGAATCACACTAACAAAATCTAGACTAACAATGTCGAACTGACAGATTCATAACCCCCCCCCCCCCCATCTCCCTAAAATTTCAACAGAATTAGACCATGTTGTTTCACGACTGATGTTTCAGTATTAATAGCCACCTAATCAAAGAGTTTGTTAGAAGGCTACAACCTCACTCGACACGTGTTTCTTTCCCATTCCCAGCCAAGAGTAAGGCTATAGTATGTATTACAGTCTGATTTGACAAAGTACATCAGCAGCCCCTCTTCTATTCCTTAATTGTGGATTTGGATCCAGCGCTGGAGTGAAATTAAGAGCACCAAGCTGGCCATGAACATGTAGCCTAGGCTGCAATTGGCCTGAGGGAGGAAGGGGAGGCCGCTGAGTCACAGCGAATCTATTAGCACAGGAATGATGATGGCGCTGAAAATCCTGACAAAACAATTTGTTAATTTTACAAATGATAATGATTTTTTTTTGGTCACCCGTGCCCCCCAGGCGAAGAGAACATGAGCGCCGTAAAACGTCACGTCGCAAGGGGGTTTTATGTGTCTGCCATTGCAGCGGTCGCGGGGGCAGCGGTATACATTTTTTAGTGCGACGCCGGCTGTCTCGAGTTACCCCCAAAGCCCGAGCTCGGCGAGGCCACGGACCACCTCCGATTAATCTTCCCCTTGTAGCACCTTTATAATTCGCCATTACAAAAGTCATTAAAGCCAGGGCCTGATTCAGGACTCCAGGGACTGTTTGGGGGTTTGGGGGGAGGGTTGGGGAGAGGAGGCTGAGGGGGTGATGGGGGGGGGTTTCCAGCGGCCCCTGGTCAGCCCTTTGCACCTTGGACGAGCCCCAAGCCGAACGGACAGGTACTTAAACTAGGGTGAAGAGATCAGCGAAAAGAAAACAAGGAAGATTAATGGGGCGAACCAAGGGGCTCTTTGGCTTGCTTTCATCTGGGCTGATTCGGGGGTCTTCGGCAAGCCATTAACCCCGCAGGACAACTGTCCTCCGCCTCGCTGAGAAATGAAGACCCTGTGTGGAGTTCAGGCAAATGTTTATGCCTCAGAAAAGAAAGTGGAAATGGGGGACACGTCAGAGAGGAGGTGGTGGTGGTGGTGGTGGTGGTGGTGGTGGGGAGGGGGGGTGTGCCCCAGAATGGCTGCCCTGCTGCCTGTGGTTGGAGCCCAGGTAAAATGGATTTTGTTATGAAAACACTAATGAGGGCCTATCTAACAGCCAGGGCTTTCTGACAAGGAATAATAAGGCACAAGCATAGAAAGAGCTGTCCCTGTATAAAACCGCCATAGAGGTTCACCAGTAAGGCTTTAAAAAAAAAAAAAAAACATATATAGGCCTATATATATTTCTTTATGTATTTCTTTATATATATACCTTTATCTATTGCCTCTTTAAAACGTGGATACATTGCGCACAGTTTTTCCACAAGTTCCATGACAGTGTATATTGTTTTCTTTGATGGACACTGAGCACAGTATCAGACTGTATTGTCTGACACAGGCGTCTTTTCCAGCCTTTTTTGATGAGGCGCATGTGGAAGGTCGCTGGCCTGGCTTTTCACCCCTGGCGTCCACTGACAGAAAATCGTTGAGACAGGCGAGGCGAGGCGACAGAGGCGTAAATAACGGCCATTTTTCTGTGGGAAGAACTGGAGCGTGGGTATGGTTCGCCGCAAGTCCAGAGTGCCGCACCTGGTCTGGAGTGAAATCAAATCTCGGCCGAGGCCGGCCCGTAACCCTCTTGGCTCTGACGGTCCTGTGCGAGCCGGGGTTCTGGGTCAGGAGGCTGGGAAGCGCTCCGAGTCCAGGTCAGAGTCGTCGACAGTTTCACACAATAATGCGTTTCAAAGCTGTTCCCTGTGCAGGGAGAAAAAAAAGGATTTTATATCTCCACAGTGACTGAGTGAACCATCCACACTGCACACAGTGTGCCAAAGAATTACAATCAACACTTTTGGACTTGTTGGATTGAACTTTAAACTAGGAAAAATATTTAACACAAATTCAAGTAAGTGAATGTTCAACAAATAGCGTTAGTGCATGTGCAACACCAAGAGAATCAGGTATACTGCATGTAAAAGCTGCGGCCTAATTTCTCTTACAGGATCAAAAGAGTATACTGTATAGTATACTGTACTAAAACCTCTCATTTCTGAATTGAAATGTATTTTTAGTAAGTAGTGAGTAATAATAGCCAGCATGTCAAATGGAAAAAAAGGCAACATAAATGTTGGACAATTACTGCACAAATGTACCGTTGGATCAATAAGCCAATTTACTTCAATAATGTTCAGTTGTCTTCCAGGGTAATTATGTGGCTGATTTAATCAAGACACATTATCCCATGTAGATTCTCTGAGCTAAATTGAGTTCCTCTCACACCTCTGGCCACGGGAGAGGAGGAAAGCCTGCTGGGATGGGAAAATAATCATTCATTAACCTTCGACCTGGAAGGCATGTCAATGGAGTGGGACCTGTGTCTTTCTTCATTGTCAAACTGGCCTCCCTGCTGAGCAACTGCAAATTGTCAATTTTCACAGAGTGAGGAGGCAAAGTTTATTAACCTGCTCCGCGCTCAGATGCAGTCAGTTGGCCATCCAATAAACCGTGGAAAGCTTGGATCTGGATTACATGTACTGGTGGGTTAGAAAAAAAAAATAAACACACCCACATACACACACACTGAGATGTTCAAAGGCAGAGAGGTAAAAGGGGGGAGATAGAGCTAAATAGAGAAAAAAGAGGGAGAGAGAGAGAGAGAGGGAGAGAGAGAGAGAGAAAGAGCAAGAGAGAGAGAGAGAGAAAGAGAGAGAGAAGGAGAAGAACAAAGAAAGAGTGCTGCTGTCAGGGTGTAAATCATACCCCATCCTTCAGCAGAGGGAGCAGCCAGCCGAGGGACACATACCTACAGTACATAATATGTCAGTGGTGGAGGGAAAAAGAGTGTGAAGTCAATTTCACCCAGGGTAAATCATTGACCCACTGAAGTCATTAAGCAGCGTAAAGATCACAGTGTTGATTTCCCAGATCACTCTTGAAAAATGAAATTACATCTACCGCTGTTGCTCAGTGCACATGATAAATAACATAGACATATCCCAAAAAAGAAGAATCCAATTTCTGTCATTTAATTTGACACAGTCATGGGAAGTGTCAGATCAATGATGACAAAAAACTTGCCTGGGCCTGGACTCCCCTGACCTGCTTTGATGTATAGCCATGGCGGTGGGTCTTAAGTCAACTCCACAGCAGGGAGATTTCAGACATTGATTTTGTTGTCTTTTCTGGGTTCGGGCCCATATAATAATAAGCTTGGCTTCTCCACAGTAGCAATAAACATGGACAGGAAGTGGTTTTCTGACATTATTAAGCTTCTACAGTGGAGTGAGGCTGCGCGCAGTCACGACGAGGAAAAACAAACCAAATGTCATCACCAGAGCCGAGGCACTGTGGAGAGCTGAGCCTGTGGAGCTCCATGTGCTTAATGAAAGCCTGGCGTGACTGTTAGCGCCGCCGTGACCTTTCGGCTTTTTACAGTCCTCATGACATTTCTCCCCAACAAAAAGAGAGGGAGCAAGAGAGAGAGAGAAAGAAAATTCTCAACCATATATATATATATGTGTGTGTGTGTGTGTGAGTGTGTGTCAACCGTTGTTTCAACAGTGGTCAGTTAGAGAATAGCTTTTATTGATCTTTACCGTTGGGGTTTTGTGGTGGAGTCGATGTTCCATGTTTGTTAACACTAACTTGCTGCAGCTCAGCTCAGGAACATAATAGACTTTTTTATTACTTTCCTGACTTTGTTTCTCGATGCCCTGGCCAGCTCTTTCAGGCCAGAGTTTCAGAGCAATGGTCTGTATTAGTGGCACTACAAATGTCCCCTGAAAATAATATTCACTGTTAATATTTGAGTATATTTCAGATCTGCTGGTCTGCAGAAAAAAAGTCTATCTTTTGTCTCCTTACAAAAACAGCTTAGGAAATGTAAGTTTGATGAGCTGATATTCAATTCCTCATAACCCAATCAGAGTGCACTTTGGAGGAATGAGGGACGTCTCTAAGCCACGGCACAGAGGAAGCAGCTGCTTAATTATTCATCGGCGCAAGATTAAAAAGTGAATCTGCACGTTGCTTTATTAAAAGCCTGGGTAATTACTCCCGATCGCTTGTGTCGACGCTTCAATAACACACTCAGACTAATGCAGTTAGGGCCGCTTCCTGCCGTAATTGCTGGGTATGAACAATGCCTCTGTAAGACAGAAGGAAAGAAAAAAAAACATTTCTGTGCAGAGAACGGGTCCCACAACCGGCTTTATTTAATAAGAGGCCCACAGAAGTGATGTGCAGCATGTTATATTGCTCACCTCCCTGGAGAAAAGCAGGCAAGCTGGACATAGATGGAAAGATGAGTGTTCAGTCACATTACATGTTCATGGATGTCAGGTTTTTTCGGTCCATATATTTACAATATATTTGCAAAACTCAGTTTTAATGGAAACTTATCTTTGAAATTCATTAGAAGTGTTCTGCTATTTATGAATTCTCATGGTTGCACGCTAACTGTAAAAGCAGCTGACTCTGTTTTGATATATTTCATTAGAGTGCCTGGATCCTGAAAATCCCAGATGATGTCATTCATCTACCGCTCCAATATTTTTCACATTTTGCCATATAGCAGAGCCCCTTAATCAATGGGACCAGCTGCTTTTGTGCGTCTGTGTATGTGTGTGTGTGTGTGTGTGGGAGTATGTTTGTGTGTGGGGACTTCATTTTTGTCAACAGTTGTGTGTGATGTTTCAACATTGGCCTCGCTCCCTCTTCAGCTCCACAAAAAAAAGAAAAAGAAGCAAAGTGAGTTGCTACCAGATGGTTAAACAAACACATCGCCCAACTGCCCATAACTCATATCCACTTAGCGCCCCCCTTGTCAGCGTATCTCTCATTGGTGCGCGGCCTCTCCCATCTTCCATGCGCCACTAGGAAACCAAAACACTGCAGGCCTACTGAAGGGGGCCAGGGCCGGAAAACAATCGCCCTGTGTGTTTAATTGTAATCAGTGAGCACATCCATCCACGTTAGTCACACCCCCCCACGCCCACCCCCACTCCACACACACACAAACACACACACACACACACACACCCATAACCCCAGCCGCCCCAGGTATCTGCAGCCATGAACGGGAGAGGAGTTTTTTTTTTTGGGGGGGGGGGGGGGGGGCTCTGGACTGGGGGAGACACCTGGAGTGACAGCGGGTGTGTGTAATTGTGACCATGTTTGTGTGTGTGTGTATGTGTGTGTGTGTGTGAGAGAGAGAGAGGGAGATAGGGGCTGAGGACAGATCTGTAGGTCTCATCTGAGTAGGGTGTGTGTGAGTGTGTGTGTGTGTTTGAGGGGGGGTGGGGGTTGTGTGTGTGTGCAAAGAAGTTACCGAGGGCCCCAGGGGCAAGGGGGTTAAGAGTTTGGAGGTCTGCGGGGTCATTCCATTTTCCTCTCCCTCTGCCTCGTCCCGTACTAAAAGCCCTCACTGGCGTACTTGCCGGGGTAATTTATGATGCCTCGCGCTGCCCAACGCAGACCAGACCAGAGCAGGGACGGGGGGATTGCGCTCTCCCCCTGGTGAAGACAAACGGACATTTGTATCGCATTAAGACTCTTCATTTACCTTTGAACTTTGAACGCGCCTCTACAGGGCTCTCAAACTGATGGCCGTCTCATGTAGGTAGTCTCAATTAGTGCGCAAGTGTCTGCATATTGTAAATCTTGCACCAAACCAAATAAGCACATATTTTTAGAGGGTAAAGTAGGTAATTACTTAGATGCTATTTTTGACATGATGGTAGGGTTATTCGATGGAAGGGCCGCTACTTTGCCACATAATTGTGCCTGGTTACATCTTTTTTCCATTTGCCCATATTTGAGTCCTTCAAGCGGTCCCTCCTTTCCACAGCTGGTAAGTGAGTGGCAAGCCTCGAGCGGAACCACATTGAGATCCCCTGTGATGGAGAACCTGGGAAGAGGAGTCGGAGCAGGAAAAGCAGACCCACTCCAGCCCCTAGCTGCATGGAAGCGTGATCATGGCACAGTTGCGAAGGAATGTCAACTATGAAAAATCATCCGGTGCGAGAACTCTCTCCCTCAGCAACGGACTGAAGAAGAGGGATGATAACCATTATCCTCTGCCCCAAGAAGTCAACAGGAGACTGGGTGGGTGGACAGGGTGATGGGGTGATGGGGTGTAGGGCTGGGGGGGGGGGGGGGGGGATAACGGTGAACGCCAACAATGCAC
>JASCQY010000258.1:2697926-2710108 GCA_030264315.1 Sardinella tawilis
GTAAGTGTTTTCATGTTCAACTAGGGGTTGACTACAGATAAGCAATTTCCTGAAATTAGGTGGTGTATCCCTTTAAGATTGTCAATAAAATCAACTCTGCCAAGTGCAACAATTCTTACCTTTGCCTCTCTAAACAGAGAGAAACCTGTTCGTCATATCTGTAGAAATGCGCTTTGGAGTGATCAAAGCTAGTATACGGTAATCTTCCGTGATCTGGGGTTATGTCTACAATACAGAAAGCAAACAATGGCTTAATACCAAAATAAACAAGGTTAGACTGACAAAGCTAACACCGAGCTAAAGAGATAAATCCTCCAATAGAAGGCTTGTTGCTTCCTTCTCTTCACAAAGCACAATCACATGGCTCTTTGTTACTGTAGGAGGGACACCATCTGCTCTGTGCTCATTCACTCAAGTTTGTCCCTAAACCGGAATACTCCCCTGGACAACAACAGTTTGACTACCAACTCACCATCTCCACAGGGTTGTATAACTCTTTCAAGGCCACGTGATTGATAAAATTCCTTTATTCTTCTGTCTTCACCTGTTTAAGCAGACAATAAGGAACACCTAATGTCAGATACACTCTAGAAAACAAAGATGGTCACATGCTGCATTTGTTTAAAAACAATTAAATAATTGCTTGTAGTACATTAAATTACAAGATGAAACTAAGCACATCATGTTTTCACCTAACAGTGCAAGTCCATTATTGATAGTTAGACAACCTTTGATTGGTGTACAGTACTCACTTTCCTGCAGTCCTGGAACCAATTTGTAGACAATGTCTTGCATTACTCTGTCCAACTTGAGATTCAGTAAAGGTTGTGTTTCGTGAATTTTGATGTTGCACATTGGACAATACTTGCTGGTCTGAAGGTATTTCACAATACAGCTTTTACAAACTAAGAAAAAAGAGAAGGCATAGAAAATATCTACTCAACATTTAGGAAAAAAGGAATTTAGCAAAACTGCATATCTACAACTGATTTTAAGTTTGTTTTTGTTTTTTTTTTAAAAAAAAGGGATCTATATTTAGCCATCCTACAAGTAGAACTATGTTGTTGTAGGAGGCGTGCACGCATGCACGGACACAGACACACACACACTCACACACACACACACACACACACACCACACACACTGGCCACTAATCTATTCAGTGGCTCACACTGATCTATTTGTTTTTTCTGGTGCAATATGTAGGGAAGATGTTGGTGGGATGAGGGAAATGTCTTAATGTACAGCCAGTACAGGGCCATTTCAATTCTGGCCACCCTGTCAGGTGAATATCACAAACCATTTCTCTAAACTCTTTCCTATAACTGTTACCGTTTTTACCTCTGCCAAAGAGGTTATGTTTTTGGTTGAGTTTGTTTGCAAGATAACTCAAAAAGTACTGCATGGATTTGGATGAAATTTTCAAAGAACAGATGATTCAATTTTGGTGGTGATCCGTAATACTGTCTGGAGTTTGTATTGGGTCAGTGACCCATATTGCCTTGGCGGAGGTCTGCACTCTCTGAGCGCTTTTCTAGATGTGTCTGTGACAAATATCATATTTCAAACTCTTAAAAGAACTTCATTTATCACAGGCCAAGTACCACATGTGGCTAACGATAGAACAAGATGGAAGCAGATTGTTGCTACCTCATAAACACACACAGAGCATCAGGATATCTAAAATCCATGGGGACGTGCTCTGTTAATGCTCAGGGGACTTCTCTTCTGAGGTCAAAGAGCGAGAGCAGTGTAAGACCATATTTATATGAACACTTTGCCTAGACAATGATGGGATCTATAGCAGACTGGAGGGACGTACTCAGGAATGTAGTTCTGGCTGCCGGGTAGGAAAACACCACAAAATACCAGCATGCCTTTACCACATGAGGTTGCTGACTGTATTGCCTTCAAACACCAATTAGCATGCGCTAGCAATAATAGTATAAAGCAGTAGTATAAGAGAGAGACACGTTTGGAAGGCTTTGGGAGCCCTTCAGATAGCTAATCCACTAGTTTTCGCCCAACACTCCTTAATGCTGCATAAAGAGATCATTGTATTACTGCAGCTAGATATTCTTTGGTGGCCTCTGGTGGTCAATCCTTAGAAAAAGTACACAGACGCTCATATTAGCTGGATGTATCAAAGGTACAAAGATCTATGCACACATGGAAAGTTGCTCCTTACATATTTAACTTCAGACTTTCTTAATTTTATGGGCTTCATTTTTGTGTAAAAGTTGACGACAGGGGTGGCACTTCCATTTTGGATTCTAGTGCTACTTAAACACATGATTTCCATTTCAAACCATGTGTCCATCTTTACAGGCCAGTTTTTGTTCAGTCTCTTAAACTACACATTGACCCTCTATATTTAGATAGATAGACATACTTTATTAATCCTGATGGAAATTAAAGCAACATGTGAGTTTGTATGGATGGAGGGTCACTGCATTTTAGATTCAAACAATTATGTGGCTTTCTTTCTAACCCCTGACACACCTCCTTTTCTAGTGCCCTTTTGCCAAAGTCCTTTGGGCGATATTCTGTGCTGTATGCATTTAAAACAAACAAACAAACAAACAAAAAAAGAAAAACAAATACATAGCCACATGCTTTTCATCCAGTGACTGATAGCTTGATGATCATGAGGGGCTAATTTGAACTGTGTCTGCGTAAACTTTTGTATTTGGCTTTGTGGCCCCAACAGAAAAGACTGCCTTTAAGATGCCATGCATGTTTAAAACAACCTCTGAAGTATAAAAAAAAAGATTAAATGAGGATCACGCTTTGTATAACTAACTAGATACTGATTTTATGGGTCTTAAGCCATTTGTGCATCCCTAAAAAGGGCAAGAGAATTTTCTCTAAAAAACTTACAAGTATGCAAGCACTCAGTTATTGTTGTAGCGTCTATGAAGTAGCCAGCACACAGGTAGCACACAATATGCTCGTTGAGGTCTTTGATGTTCAATTTTACTTCCTCCTGCAACAACAAGAAATATTACTTACATGGCTTACATTTTATATAACATGCCTGCAAACCACACTCAGTAGGCCTAGTTACAGTACACTGAAATCTGGACCACTGATTAGAACTTTACACCAAAATAAACATCAGACTTAAACCGGCCTTAAACCTATACGTTCTGTAATTGAGGATAAATTCTGTCGACTGAAGGCAACATTAAGCTCCTAGTCTGGTGCCTGGTGGTGGTGAGATATATAGCCTACATTTGAATTGAACCTGGCATTACTGCATAACAATATTGCGCCTAGAAGGTAACATGGGCAAGTGCGCAAGAATAGCCCATAAAATAAATAATAAAGAAATCACCACCACGACCCTTAGGGGGCTCCCTAGATTTACAATTTGTGCGCCGTCTCAAAAAGTGAGACAGGTGCAGTCATCAACCGAGTCGCTCTCTTGCTTCATGCAACTCTTTCGAACACAACAGCATCGTCATAGTTCACAATTCAGACTGGGCTATGTGCATGCCTATCTGTGTAGGGCAACCACCTTTCATCTGCGTGTTTTTAAATATTTTACTAAACGGGTCGTCTTTGCGTACTACATTACTTCTAGGCTATTTTGTTTGCAAACGAACCGTGCCATTCTACGCACAGGCTACAGACGATCTTTGTGCACTGTTTTCACCATTGCTGCCGACAAAAAATGATTACGCGGGCAAAAACCGCCAGCAGTATTCTGCTTTGTTGGTTGTAATAATAGGGATCATTTTTCATTTCAGCTCAAGGGTTAATTTTACGAAAGCCTTCTCTGATGCGCTGAGGAACAACAACACCGTTACATTTCTCCCAACACTCACGCCTGCGCAGACAACGTATGCAATCCCGCTATCCATCCCGTCTGTACCATTCAGCCAAACACGCGAGCGCTCCGGACTCGACTCATATTTATAGGCGACGTGAACGGCGCCGATATATTCTGTTAAAAAATTAGTAGAAAGCCGAATCGCAAGCTCCAGTTTCATACCTCATTTCTCAGAGGATCAAGCTTGTAAACAGTCTGCAGTTGATTTCTTAGCCGCATAGCTATCGCCATTGGACATTGCTCCGCCATCTTTGGGAATAGTGCATGCTTCCGGGTGACTGTTGTGGGTATGTTCACTCCAGCTCAAAACAAGGGGTGTAGGCTAGATGGTGTGTGAGCCCAGGGCACTATTTCTGTACCCAGGGCTTAACACACCATGTATGCCTAGGCTATGATGAAGCTTCTTTTACGCAATATGGATAGTTGTAAAGCAATACGTTATTTTTACATAGGCTAATGAAAATTATTAGACAGTAACATAATAACTTTACTTTGTCTGCATTTTCATGTCTGACATAACTTCAGAGATAGCCGAATTGTCAGTCCATTTGGCTTGTGGACACATGCACGTAGTCCTAACACAATGAATTTAAGACATTGGTAAAATAGGCCTTCAAAAAAATTGGTGGCTGTAGGAGCACTCAGTAGTGATAAAAAAAGGTTTTTATTTGGCCTACATGTTCAGGGAGGGTAAAAACAGGCTTCAGTTTGAAGTAGGATAGAAAAAGACTGGTGGATGTATAGGCTAACTCATTGATTCCGTTTTAAGGAGGCAATAAGCTTATTATAATGATTCTTTTATAATAGCCTATATAGCCTAATAAACTCTTTTTCCCTAATTGCAATCATATCCGTAGGCCTCTTATCTGTAATGATTTAATCCACTTTTTTGTGTAGTTCTTGAATATTGTCAGCAGATGGCACCAACAGTGTGGACAAAGGATGGCTCTAACGAGTGACACCACAACACACAAAACATTACATTACTTGATATGGCCATTGCATCATACCACACAATGGTTTAACAATATAGAGCCCAAGGCCCATGTTAATCATACAGACTAAAAGAGGTTTTGTGTTGCATATGCTGGCTGTTCCTTTGTGGTTTCTATATGTTTCCAATTTGACAAAACCACTGTGCTTAGGATGCAATGTTGCCATATTGGTCTGGTCAGAATGACAGGATTGTCTTTAATAATTTACAAATATAGACCCATATTTGTTGTAAAAAAAAAAAAAAAAAAAAAACATGCGCAGAACTTGCCGTGCTGTTTCTGAGGCACGGATGTCAGGACCACACACTCTCAAGTTTACAAGTGCTCTCTTTTCTGTCATGGCTGTCTGCATCAACCGCTGTTATTTATCAGTGCAAGTTTACAATGTCTGGTTTGCATGACAATTTGTTGAACTTTTTGAAATCCTGAGCAAAGTTTTAGTGGTTTCATGTGCCTCCCCTATCAGTGGGAGATGGATAATGATCCACTGCAGGATTCAACTCAGGCTCCTACTCAAGCAGGAAAACAACCTTGGGGGAGTCAATCCTGCCTGTATGCTTGCTATGCATGGAGAGAGAGGGCAAACAACACACACCTCATTCCTGGTGGTTCTGGCACCATCAGGCCAAGGGACTGTCCTGATCATTCTCGCCTCAGCGAGCCTTTATAGTCGAGCCAGTGTCCCCATTGCCCGCCTCTTCCTCGCCTCCCTGCTCCGGGGCTCATCGGGGAGACCTGCAAGGTCACTGCTTATCTGACTGACAGCGCTTTGACTCCACTCAATATCCAAAATATCCTGGGGGCCAAGAGACACTCAAGCTCTGACGATGGCAAAACACGTCAAAGAGAAGAGCTCTATGGGAGAGAGAGAGAGAGAAAGAGAGAAAGAAAGAAAGAGTGAATGAGAGTTTGTGTGTGTGTGTGTGTGTGTGTGTGTGTGTGTGAGAGAGAGAGAGAAAGAGAGAGAGAATGTCAGAGAGAATGACACCACACCTTTCATTTCCCCGTAAATCCCTCAGTGAGGATTTGGACAATGAAAGCTTTTTCTTTGCTCTTGGACAGTCGACAAATCTCTTTCATTGGAAATAACACATCCTATCTGATCTTAACACCTGCCAGCCATAGGCACTATATGTTCTATCAGTTGTTGCAATTGTGTACTGTAGTCAGGGCTGCATTGCTGCATTGCAATGAAATGCAAAGTAATTAACAAACAGTAAATCAAGCAAAAGATGAGATGAAACCTTCTAAATTTAAATTATGGAAAGACAAAAAAACATAATTATCAGTCATCACTGCAAAAATGTGTATGCATTTATGCATACTGTACATTTGATTCATTTTACTGATGAAATCAGTTTATTCTTGTTTTAGTTAATTTGATTAATTTATGTTCATATTTATTTGTGTATTTAATGGAATGTTAGGTTAATTGACATTCACATGAGTAACAAGCTCCTGCTAGCCCTGCTCACCCCGGGCTCCTGAAAACAATCAAACAAGCATTCAGCCAGGACAGTTTGGCCCGCCGTGCCAACGGGAGGCCCATGTTCTGGGCACACAGACTTTTGCCTCCCTCGCTCCCGCGGCAATTAGAGCATGCAGTGGTGGACGTGGGCCTTTTGTTGGACTCTGCACTGCCAATTAGCTGCCAAGTGGCAAGCTAATGCTGAGGAAGACCCCCCCCCCTTCCCCCCCAACCCCAACCCCCACCGCTCGCTCCCCGTCCCACCATCCTGCCCACCACCACCCCCCTGCCAGCCTGCCCTGGTACCAGTCAGTACCGAGTGGTTTGGAGAAGCCCAGGACGGGCACATGGAAAAGCGCCTGGAGATAGATGTGTGGCAGTGGTTTGGTAGAACAGCCTGAGACTGATGCCTTGAATGAGTAATGGTGTACATTCCTGGCAAATTTGAATTAATTATTTTTTTTTTCTTTTTGGAGCCTGTGTTATCGTCAGTTGACACTGCCTTGATATTTTCACACGAGGGGGAAGTGTAGTCAGTCAAACTAACACTTGCTGGAAACATGCAATCACTGATAATGTTTGCTTGCTGGCCAGGCTGCCAACTCCCTTTGAGTGTGAAATTGCATGATCCGATGTGGTCGTCTTAAAAAGACCATTCCGCTATTGGTGGGAGAAAAACAAATGATCTAAAAGAAATATGTAATATAATGTAATATATTATATTATAATAGGCTTATAAGCTATTCTATTATATAGCTATTCTGTATAGTGTAATAGTGTAATAGTTCCTGAGTTTATTCCCCTTTCCACCTTTACTAAGCTGCTCAGCAGGGGGCAGTAGAGGAGAGTTTGGTCATCGTTTGGTCCCTCACTGTGCCAGGGTGTCTCACCTGCCTCATTTCTCCTCACTGACATCAAAGGCCACTTTGTGTAATTTGGGTGTGTCCCCTAACTGCTCAGTGGCCAAGCCAAGCCGGGCCAGCAGCCACTAGTGTGGGGTGAAGGAGTCAGCAATCTGGGGAAATTGCGGGTGCACTTTAGGCTACCAGCGACTGACTTCAGAGAGACTCTACGCAAGCAACCTCAGTGAACCCCTCCAGTGCACCTGTGCTACTGGTTTGGGTTTCAATAATCTGCCTCATCCAGTGTGATAACAACCACAGTAGTTGTTAGGAGTGTTTAGGTTTGGCAGTGACTGTGCTGAGTGTGAGTTGAATGTAAAAAATTATTATGTTTTTATGATTCGGTAGCTCTTTACATGGTTACACTGCTCTTTGGTTACACCTGGTCTGTCTGTAATTTGCTGGCTTTTTAATCATTTAATTAGGAAACAGGGCACAGACAATGTTTTAAAAGCAGCAGGCAGTACTGACATTCCTCACAAGTCTTTTGTATTGCCCTGTGTTTTGTTCCATTGCCATGGCATCGTCAGTGATTAGGGTTTAGGGGACCAGTTGTTGTCCCTGGGGACTGGTGGCCCCTGCAGATTTTTATCTCTGGCAAAATAAACTCGGCTGGACCAGTCAGGTGTGAAGGTGGCTTCTCTTCTCTTTGGCTAGGGGACCTGTCAAGACCACCTGGAGCCATGCCAAAATAGTACTCAAAAAAGAACCAGCGAGACGAAAAGCGAACCCTTTGCCCCTCTGTCTGTGTGTGTGTGTGTGTGTGTGTGGGGGTGGGTGGGTGGGTGTGTGTTTGTGCGTGTGTGTGTGTGACAAAGAAGAGAGAGAGAGAGAGAGAGAGAGGCCTGATAGTAACTGTTAATACTCATAAGTAAGGGTTCACGGCTGCCAAGGTGGCATCAGAAGGAATGAATGGCTAAGGCACAGGTAAAAACACACATGACACAAAGCAGAATCTTGTTTCCTCCATCAGGTACATTAATTCCATTGGGACTCCTCTTAGGCCATATTATTCCACTTACAGCCCAGCTGACACTCATCATGCAGGCTGCAGTATGTAGACAATAGGAGTGCATGTAAAACACTCCAAAGTAACACAGGGCTCAGTTTAAACAGAAGCCAAACTGCTCTGTTTTTATTACATTCCTTTCCTATAGTACAACATGATACAGCATGGCACGACACAACACAACTGACACAATATACTTCTAAGAACACTGATATGAATCAATGGAACTTTGTTTTACCAGTTCTACTGCTATCCCATAAACCAATTTAATAAGCCCCCTCAGCCGGTCAGGAAATAGTATTTTCTGTCTCTAGGGTATAAGTGCTTAGTTATATAGTAATTAATGGCTTCTAAAATCAACATTCAGTCACTATGACACGAATAGGCCCTACTTTTTTCCAAAATCAAAATTTGTTAAATGCACAATTAGGCCGCACGACCTTTATATACCAGCATTCCACCGTGTAAGGTAGTAGATGAATGTTGATTCATGTATTTTGAAGAAACATTGATGGACGCATTACGAAGGATATTATGAAGGTTTTATGAATGTGCAAAGCACTCACTCTTAAAGCATTCTCTCAGTTTCCGGCTGTGTTCATGATGGAGTCTTGGCTGAACTCTGCGGTATCTGGTTGGCTGACATCTAAGACCTCAGCACTGCTTTGCGGCCCTTCTAAGTATTTGAAATCATCCAAGTGATTTATCATTTGAAATATCCCAGCTAGGCAAACCATCCAGGCTGTAAAGTCGTATTTACACAGAGGAACTAGAATAGAGCAAGTCTGGTATCTCTGCAGCATTCCTGAAGGAGGTTGTCATGCTGGCATCTCACCAATGTAAAGCAAGTCCGCGTGAACCACCTCAAACAGGTAAGACGCCAGGCACCATGGCCTGCTGGGTGTCAGTAGCGTACAAGCTCTGTGGTAATAAATGATGAATGGGTGTCTCCATTGGAGTTTGTTGCTGGGAGAAAGGAAGGAGGGAGGGAAAAAGAAAGAAAGAAAGAAAGAAAGAAAGAGAGAAAGAAAATGTTTGACAGTTATCCAGTGTAAACACCAATGATAACAAATATGTACGGAACTGACACAGATATATGGGGGATATACTGTATATAGGCATAAGTCTACAAATGGCCAAGACAGAGGGCCTAATGCAGTTAACAGCACACCATGGCAGTCCTAATGCAAATGTGATTTTTTTTTAAACGCTAGTGATCCCCCTACAGGCTCCTATTCTTTCTTTCTTTCTTTCTTTCTTTCTTTCTTTCTTTCTGTCTTTCTTTTTTAAAGGTACACAATGCAAAGTTTTTAGGTATAGTTCGGTATCTCTGATGAAGGCCTAGTGCCGAAACGTCAGTAAGATAAAAAATAAAGTGGTGAAAACCGTAAAGAAGCAGTGTCGCGCTCTTCCTTCACCTAAAACTATGTATGCTACTTTGAAAAGCTGCACCTGCTGACAACAAACCTTCAAGGTGTGCGGGCTCCCTCTCATAAATAGTTCGGTATTTAACACTTTAAGCCCATTTTCTATATTTCCCAGGATGCAAACGAGTGGTTGACACCGAAATCTCGACGATTGGTCCTGTCGTGGCTATTTGGCTGCTTTAGAATCTTCTCTGTATGGCTTTAGCATTGCTCGCTATGTGCCAGGCCGATCCTGTGCTTTAAACACCCCTAAACGTTCATTTTAAAAGATGTGCAACTCACCGAGTGGTTACTGGCCTTCAACGATCTTCCATAGCAAGTTGCGTACAGAAATACAACTTCTGTCTGTAATCTTCAGATTCAAATACAGGTATCTGAAAAAAGTAGTTCCAGGATTTAGGAAATATCCCCCCCCCCCCCCCCATTCATTTATATGATCCAGCAATAAGATACAGTTATGCATTGAAACAGGCATTCATGTTTAAGCCCTGCTTTAAAGGGTGGAGAGCTTCCGTTTCCTGTCAGGCGAATAACCTACATCCACCATGTCATGGCGCATCAGCTAGATCTGGTCTCGCGGAGGTGCCCTTCTCAATTACCCCGTGACTTTGTTATCTTCATGGCTGTTTGGGAGCATGTAGGCAGAACTTAAACAGTGGCTCCCAGAGAGCTAGACAAGGACAAAGGCCCTCCCTACCGTGGCTACACACTTTCTTTCTCTCTGGCTTACACACATACATACAGATGCACACACACACACACACACACACACACACACACACACTCCCCTCACCCCCATCTAGAGAATTGGCATGGCCGCGGCCAATGCTCTCGCCCATGCCGCGCCAGACTGGGGGGTACCCACCAACCTGGTGCCACCAGCTTGGTCCGATAACCACACATCAAAGCGGCACGCTCACCCTGTCGTGTCCCCCTCCTCCAGCAGTACGCTGCAAGCTCAGAGAAGCTGATAAAGCAAAGGCTTTGATGCCCCCACAACGTTGACGCATTGTGTTTTTTCTTCTTCTTCTGCCTCCCGTTAAGAACTTTGATGGAGTTAGTCCGAAAAAAAAGAAAGAAAAGGGAAAGAGAAAAAAGACAGATTGAAAAATAAAAAAAACAGTGCCCTTATTGCCCGCGCTGTGTGTCAATGATTGGATTGTTTTGGAGCCTGTGCCCGGCAGACTAGTCTCATCTTCCTCTCAGCTCAGTGGGACATGCAGGCGGTCTTTCATCTCCCTGCAGCATCTCCCTCACTAGCATGCAACTCGCTCTCAGCTAGAGTGGCCTCAAGACCACAACTGTCACAATGCATGTGCTTGGCTTTTCTTTACAATGGCTTCCTCTGATAGTTCCTTTACTCTCAGGACCCCAGGAATAAGGTGGATAGAGGCCCTGAGAGTAAAGGAACTAGAGGACAGGATAGCTCCTGCCCCAAGGGACTCAAGGGTTTTTAAACCTTCTGCATGACTTTCACAGGTTATTCATTTGTCAGAAATGAATTAAACTGGGTAATTTATGTCTTTACAACTTAAAGCGATACACCGGCGGATATCAATTCTAGATTTTATTTCTGCATGAGAACGAGTCAAACTTTGTCACGCAGAGAAGTTTGCGTTACTTGATCCCAGCCGGAGTTACGGCACTCTTCTGTTTTCTATAACATTCTAATGGGAGTGATCCAGCACTATCGCAGACCCGACCAAAATGCTATTTTTAAACCACTTAGAATGTTCGAAATCACATGAAACTTCCTGCAAAGTATTATCAGTCTCTACTCATAAACTCAAGCATAGACAATGTTGTTGGTGCACGAAAAGACTTAATGAAACAAATGTTTCTGGAGACAGTGCTTACCCATATTAAAACTTCCTGTGACCGCCATCTTTTTCTTTAGTCACAAGTCCATCACTGAACACACTATCATGGTTTGGGTCTACGAGAATTCAATGTAGACCTTTTTCTTTTCCCTACCCTATTTCTATGAACAGCTAAGTTGTAAACTAGTCATTCATTCCCTTAAAAGTGAAATTTCAGTTAATTACCTGTGTTTATTCCGTTTCGGAGATGGACTTTTAACCTGACTCGATGGCGAAGATGACGGGCGACAAAGTTTACTGGTAAGCCCTGTCTCCAGAAACATTCGTATTTCGTATTCGTGTTTTTTAGTAGGTTCACATGAAGCCTTGTCCACCTGCTTACCATTTACAATAGGAGAGCTTAGTAGGTAATGAGGGAGCTCTTTTGGACTTAATGATGAAAGTCTTTGGTGCTTAATTTATAAAAGCAGGTAGAGGTAGTTTCAATCGCTGATAATAGCGCATGTGTGGTCACAGCAGCAAATTGACCACAAGCAACTGGAAGGTCCCTATGCATTCACCCCGACACAAACCACCACAACACCCCGACACAAACCACAACTACACATGTGCGTACTGCACCCCATGCTCGCTCACCACATACTCCTAGATAAACACGCGCACACACACACACACACACACACACACACACACACACACACACACACACACACACACACACACACA
>JASCQY010000258.1:2745704-2759634 GCA_030264315.1 Sardinella tawilis
AGAGAGAGAGAGAGAGAGAGAGAGAGAGAGAGAGAGAGAGAGAGAGAGAGAGAGAGAGAGAGAGAGAGAGAGATCTGTCAGTGGCGGAGAGACAACTAAATCCGATGCCATCCCCACATCTCTACTCGTTGTAGGTGGCGGGGCAGAAGGAGGCCTGATAACATCAGTGGGAACTTAAACAAAAGGCATTTTTTCCTCAAAACTGCCATCTTTCAGCCTGACGGCTCCCGTAAACACCATTCCAGCGCACAACATTATAAGACATGCTACTCCGCATTCCTCTCCCCCTCCTGCTCTCTTTTCTTTCTTCAGTCAGGGAAAAATGTCTCAAATAGGTTTGCCAAAAGAAGGCTCTTAACAGTTTCTTGGGGAGTAAAAAAAAAGAAAAACAAAAGGAAGAAAGGGGGATAAAAAAGAAAGAAAAGAAAACTTTGGAACAGGAGATTTGATAATGGTCCCCGAGCCAGAGCTCACAAATGTACATTTTTCCCCTTGAGGATGCAGTGGAACGGCCAATGGCTCACAGGTGGTAGCTTGCTTGAGGCATTTTTATCATTTCCCTCATTTAGTTTGAAGCCCCTCTGGAGCTGGTTGAGGAGTGGGGACCACCCTCCTGGACATTTTGGTGGATAAATCAAGCCGAGCTCAAGCAGGTGGCTTGATTCAGGATTAGCTATGCTGTCTTGTCCATTTATGTATATTTGCTCAAAACTCAAATATGTTTCAGCTGTTCAAAACATGCATTATAATGTGAAATATGTACGCTGCATTCCTTAATGCCAAGTCAGGGGTCATATTAGTGCCATTGGTCATATCTCAAAATGTGTGCTTTGGTCCCTTTTTGTGTGCAAAACATACAGAAGATATCAGAAAGAGCAAACTTTCTTTACACACACTGCCTGGGATAATCAAATACAGTGTATTTCTCTGTAATTAGAATAATGTGTCTTTTGTCTAAGCATCATTTTGTATGATCACTGGCTATGTTTAGCCACCTAGCTATGAGTGTACAGGATGTTTTTAAGGGCAGTGTGTGTAGCTTGTTTCATGTTTTCCTAGTTCACACAGATTTGTCAAGATATAATAAACACTTCACCGCTATCAGTGTGTTTCCATTTCATAGGAAACCTGCTGGTGGGCTGATGCTGCAATTCTGCATAGTTTTCCAGGAGCAACTCCACTGGCACCATGAGCCAATAGGTTCACACTCTCACATTTGTATATGAAAGGCGCATAACTTGGCTGCATGAAAAATATGTGTTCCAGAGTCTGTACTAGTAAGATATAAATTTCAGGAGCCTGTTCATGGCCTGTCCATAAAATATTCTACACAGACCAAAGGAATCCTGCAAAAATGTGTTTGACATAAACCTCCAAATGGGGAAGGAATCCTGATAAGGTGCTTAGTTCATCGCACTGATAGCAATTGCAGCACAGCCTGAGGGCGACACATCAAATGTTTTAAATATAGTTCATTTTTTTATTAACAGAGGTCAAATAAATTCATCAAGTTGTATTTACAGGGAAAGGCAATAAATATTTTATAATAAGTCATAAAATTATTTTTTTGCATACATTTTTAAATTCATAAATGTGTCATGTTGTTAGTAGTATCTTGTACAAATCCTGTCCAAGGGACAGGTGACAAATATACAGACTACAGCTCTTCCTGTCTGAGAGGAATCAAACCCTCGCTCTAAGTGATGGAGGTCTTGAGCCTAAACAGCTCTGCTTCTTTTTCAACCACTGAATGAACACTCAGTAGATTAGGGTGTCAGACCCAGCGGCTTTGAGGACTAGAGAATGTCTCAAGCATCTTTCCGAGCAACGGATCTAAAGGGCATGGGGTGACCAGACAAATGACCCGACCAGCCAAAGAGGTCTCACTTACTTCAGACTTACTCTAGCAGAGACATTTATAAGGATGGAGACTGCCACCTTAAAATAGGTAGTTGTCAGGTGTTTATCCAAAGGCAAGTGATTAAGTTCAAACGTTAATGTGTGTTGATAATTTGGCGGGAGAGGGCAGAGTGATTGGTTGCATAGTGCACAGTCATACATTTTTCATGTTATGAAAGGGGGATAAACCAACTTTGCGAGGGCCTGTAAGTAAGCGACTAAGATAAGCGTGTCTGACCATCTCATCCAGCCCTGACAGGTCAATGTGTCATTAAGTTAAATCGGCACGCACACAAGTTCTTCAGTCGGGTTCAACTCCAGCCATCCCACTTTGTGTGTCTGAGCTGGATGACAGTCACAGCTGACAAAGGCTGGCCGAGGCGTGTTGTTATTGCTCTCAAATGAATCCGAGGTCGTACCAAACACAGAGATAAATCAAAGAGTCCCCAGAGCATTCAGCACATTCCATCCCCAATGCACCGTGAGTCTGCACGAAGAAGAGCCTGCCCAGAAGAACATATCCGAGGAGAGAGAGAAAGGAGGAAAGACCAGGGGGCCATCCACTGGAGGGGTTTGTGTGTGTGTGTGTGTGTGTGTGTGTGTGTGGGGGGGGGGGGGGTAAGGGAGGGGGCCTTCAAAATATTGCACTCAAAGCTGTGCCTTTACCTAAAGAGAGTGGGTAACATGCTACTACGATCTGTCTTTGATTGCATCTCCGTGGTGTCCCGTGGAAAATATTGGATCCTTGTTGACTCGGAAAACGAAATTCAAACGAACTGGCATTTTGTTTTTGTGATTCTTTTGATTTCATGTGACGTACTGATGCTTGACACTCTTCTCCATCCCACAGTTTGAAAAAGATGCCTTGTGCTGTAAACTTGTCGAAGCGGGAGATTTTTGAGTTTTGTTGTCCTCCGTAGTTTGCTCAATATAAATAACAATGCAGTCACATTATAACAATTACAACAATCCAGAAACATTCAACAGTTGGGAGATATTCAATGCTCCTGAAATATAAAAATAAAACATCTTTGATTTTTTTTATCGTTTTCTTTTTCCCATATCCATCTTTTTTTAATAACAATAGTCTTTAAGTTGTTTAAGGCAAGAGAGATTTCCTTGGAAACAGTGCATGCTTGACTCTCACTGGTGTCAGTTTGTCTTGGGGTTGGGTTTTAAGCGCCTCGCCCTTCGCGTCCGTTTGGTTACCGTGGTGAAACGGAACGGCTCTAGGGGGTCCACTTTGCCCTGGCGGGGGCGTTTCATGAAATGTACTTCCTGTTGCGTTTGTGACGTCCGCGAGCCCTTCTTGGGCCGGCCCTTACGGTTGAAGCCCAGGTACCAGCCTTTGTACTTGGCTGAGACCAGCGCTGTGTAGTTGTTCTCAAGAAACTCCTCCACGAATACACACTCTGGGTTCATCCCATTCAACTGCAGAGAAAAAAAAGAGAGGGGGGGGGGGTGGTGGAACAGCATGTTAGACAGATACCACCTGTTGTTGCTCTCCTGATTTCTCATCTCGAGACCTTGATCAACACAATCGCCCGAGTTCTCCCGCCTCATTTAAAATAAGTAATGGGGGATGAGGCAATGAGACTTTGCTTGATTTAAAACATGTAGAAAGTTAAAGAGCAAATGCCTGAACAAAGCCTGCAGAATGGACTAAGACAGATTGTTCTCGAATCTCCCTTTAATCTAGATTATGTGGCCTAAGAAGAAGCCAGTGCATCAGGGTGATGTCATGTGGACATTTATGAGCTGCAGATATTAACCTTTACACTGAGGGTGTAGTCAGCAATGCTAGGCAGCTTGTAAAAACAACTTGTTTTGTAACTTTCCACCACATATCATTATAATTAGCTTGCTCTCCATTCTTTCATTTATTTATAAATAAAAAATCTTTAACCTACAGTAATGTCCTGGCACTATGAAATGGGGAGTGGGCCTGAGCTACTGTACAGTACTGTACATCTCTGGGCTGTTTTCCCTTTTGTTCTAATAAATGTTTTGTGTAATATAAACAATAATAAACATGAAAATAAACATATTCATCGTTGCTAATTGTGTCTTTGTTTGAAATTGAATCAAAGGAGCTAGTGCATTTTTTCAGACACTCTACCAAGGGCCTTCAATGGTCCAATAGCCATTGTGTGCTGTTAACACAACTCTTCAGTGCTTGAGACCTCATTCCTGCCTCACGTATACACTGCACATCAGTGAAGGCCCTGCACACACAGTCTTGTGCCAAAAGGGTCCTGAAATTGTGACTCTGCAAGTATTTTTAGTCTGTATCAAATACAGCACAGGGAGCTGGAATGTACAGCCCATAGTGAAGAAGAAAGTGTGTGCTTTTCTTTCCATATCAAAAAGTGTTTGCGGTGTGGTGAACACGACCATATGGAAACAAAACAAGACATTTTCACCAAGGGCTAGCCAAATGAAAAAAAAATTGTATGCAATTTCATTTCAAAACAGAGGGTCCTCTCAGACACACACGTGCACGCACACACACAGACACACACAGACACACACAGACACACACAGACACACACAACACATTACTGAAGCCTGTACTATAAAGACAGTGCTGTTGACATTATATTAGGCAAGACTGGTCTATGTGAAAGAAAACACTGCTTTGATTTGACTGACGGATGCTGAGGACACACAGAACATGACGACGAGACATCAACATAAAAATCTTTTCCTGGTGCTTTTTTTTTTTTTTGCGGCTGTCTGGACATCAGTGACGAACTCCACCCTACAATTAGTGTCTGCATTGTTTTCCATTAACAAATCCATCCTTCTCTCCTTGGCTGAGGTACTATCACACAGTGAATGGAGAAGGCACAGATACAGTGATGCTATTCCCAACCTGACTACTGGACTGGACAACACAAGTGACCAGTGACTGTACTAATGAGGCCTCAATGCATTGACCTCATAATTGCAGTGACCATAAGTTTGTAATTGGTGAACTGGAAGCCAAACAAATAAAGGAGATTGCGTAACAACATTTTTTCGTCCATTTTCAAAAGGAGAGAGAGACACAGAGTATAAGAGCCATTGACTTGTGATTTATAAAGGGTGTTTCCTTGTTGTTGTGAAAGACTACATGTGCGCACACAAACACACACAAACACACACACACACACACACACACACACACACACACACACAACAAGAATCACACAAGAACCACAAGAGTCAGAGAAACTGTTGTACCTTTCCGATAATTTTCCCGTTCTTGTTCATGCAGATGTAGTAACCACTCTCCTTCCCTTGTATTCGGATGCGGCTCCCGAACGACTCCGTCTGAACGACGAGCATGGCTGCAGAGGAGAGACAAAAACACACCTTACTAATGGGTCCAGAGACATTCCTGCAAAGCACTGACTCGGAGGATGGTAATGATCTTCTGAGCTCGTCCACTGTCCGCATCCCAGTAATACGAGAGAGAAAATGAGGCGTGCGTAATGTGTTTTAAAGCCATTAGAATGGCCCGCTCGGCGTAATTATTTATACGGATGAAGCGCTGCGAAACAGCTGGCTTAAAAAATGACTGGTAATATGAGGACAGCAGCTGATGAATGAGACCAGAGCGCACCAAAGAATGCCTGCCTGCCTGCCGAGCTGCAAGCTACTTGAAAGTGATGTTTAGAAGAAGGGTCATCATCCCTTATGCTGGCTGGGATGAGGCCCAAGTCTGGCACTGATGTGGAACAGCAGAACTATACACATGCAGGCCAGATCAGAGTCAGTGCAGCTAGCCCAGGGTCAGCTATTAGTTGGGAGCCATGCTTGAAAGTGCTCTCCCCTTTCTCACAGTCTCTCCCTCTCTCTCTCTCTCTCTCTCTCTCTCTCCCTCTCTCTCTTTCTGTCACTCCCTCTGTCAGTCTATACCCCTCTTTTCTCTCGTGTTTAGTCACCTTTGTTTCCCCTCTCAGCTCCAGAGAAGGGATCTGCCAAGCTTCTCAGAACGGTTAAGATCCCTTGAGATTGGGTTTCAAGTTGCCTTCAGTCTGTGCTCACTCAATCAAAAAGTTAAGATGATCCATTTGTTTAACACACTGGGCTATTCAGCGTTGTTCAAAGGATAAGGGGAGGGTGGAGAGAGTGCCTTGTGTGTGTGTGTGTGGGGGGGGGGGGGTTACTGAATTAGCTCCCGTCAAAAACACCAAGCAAAGAGCACAGAGTTGGAGAACCAGTTTCAGAGGCGATCTTTCCGGCAAGAAGGGTTCAGAGATGAAAGGTGAAACATATGCAAAGACTGGGAACTGCAGCCATGTTGTCTGGAATATCAATTGTCATGGAAGAGGTGATGGGGATGGAGAGGAACATAAGGGGACACACCACCCCTGGCTTATGCTGGCACAGCATGGCACACTGTACAGAGCTATTCTGCACTATTACCCTGCATCCTGCACAACCTAAAGCACACCTGGGTGAGGTCACTTCAGCAGCCACCTCATGCTAAGGCCTGGTCCCCAGGCAACAGGGGGTTTGGGTTTAACCTTTTCTGGCAGAGTTACAGCACAACAGATCAATTATCAACCATGAAATACTGACTATGGCACCACATCCATCACTGGGTATTTTCAGGTGTTTAAAATGTCCCATAATTATTCTTGCTAAGCTCACTAAGATGCATACAAGCATACTTTGCTTTAAATGTGGAGATTCATACATTCATGATACACTCTTAACCCCTGAGTCTTGTAATAATGAGTTATTGGCCAATTAAATGATCTGAACAGAAGCTAACTCTGTCCTCAACAGTGTCTAGTTAGGCTAGTAGATTTCTCAGTCAAATCTGTCCCTCTATGTAAGAAATCCTTTTTGCTGTCTTGATGTAATTAAAGTCAAGGTTAATCAAAAAATAAATGGTATCTTCCCACACAAACTGAAAATATGCCATCATAGCAAATGTAGTTCACAAGCACATCAGTCAAATGTGAAGTAGCTGTGTAGCCTACTGTACGTAGCTGTCCAACAACTGATAGACAGAATAATCACATCATAAACACAATAGTAAAAAAGCTACTGCTGAAGCCCAAACTGCGGTGGCCTGCCAAGCTAGCGCCACACATCTGCTAGCATTCACTAAGCTTAGCAACAATGCTTCCCTGCATACCAAAAGTCGCTCATCCAACACTTGCGGGACCCCCTGAGCACAGAAAAGCTGCTACACTGACGAACAGCTAATCAGCTTGGTCTGTGTGGCTAGTACATACATGATTATCACTTATCAGTCAGCATAGCATACTGCAACTTGATATGAACTACGGCTACAAAACCACATCTGATCCGACCTCTGTAAGTAGGCCTATAGCAGTGCTCCTAGAATAGCAGTTTGTGTTTACAAGCAGCAAAAAGACCCCTAATTTAGAATATTCTAGAAAGACATTCCCTTCTGGTAAGTTAAGACCAACACAGGAGCACAAGCGTCATACCAACTGCTTTACTAAGCAAAGGTAGGGAAGGGAGCACCTGGCTTATAGACCATTTGTGGTATATATGAGTGTGCCCTGCTTTTCGGCTATGGCATGGGGCATTGCTCATGGACATTTAGTTTACTGCGTGCATGTGGCACAGCAATGCTCCCGTACCGTACTTGCTCCCGTCGTCTCCGTTGGCGTTGATCTTTTTGCCCATGATCTGCACGTGTTTTCCCGTGGTGCGGCTGTAGAGCTGGTAGCTGCGGGTTTGTTTGCGACTCAGCTCGTCCGGATGCTTGGTGTGATTCTCGATGATGATCCTAAAGTCAGGCGCCGTCTGCTGGGACTCCTAAAGAAGACAACAAATATCCACCATGAATAGTCTGTGACAGGCCAGGGTCTTCAGTGACCTAATTCCTCAGTTCATTTTTTTTCTCCTCTCCTGTCTTAAAAACCATATCCTCTAGTCAACCGTTACATAACAATTTAAAGGTGAGCCCCTTCTTTGCGATGGCTGAAAAGGCCCTGAAGCTCGTGTGAGGGCTCTGGTTGCACTGGAGAGAGATGAAGCATGATTTGGATATGTTTCTCTCATGTGCTATTCCCAGCCCAGGCAAGCAGGTGAGCGGAGGGTGCCAGGAGACATGTTGTGAAACCACTACTCCGTTTCCAACAGCAAGCCACTAGCAATTATATACACCTGAGGCATCCAGACCTGCTACACTATCATCAAACAAATATCTGCCCCAGGACAGAATCTGGCTCATAAATCACACACACACACACATACACACACACACGCACATGCATACACACACACAGACACACACACACATACACACACAGACACACACACACACACACACACACATACACACACACACACCTCGTGGGAGCATATTCTTTCAGCATAACACACACTCCCATTCAGAAAGTTCCCACTTTATGTCTGTCTTCATTGGCCCTCTCCTTCCAGCTACCTGAGACCCAAGAATGAAAAAGGAAAAGCAAAGAAAAAAAAGGAAAGAGAACCAGTCCTCCCCAAGCCTGTCTGCAGGACCGACATCCATGCCTTGCAACGCATGAAGGAATGGGGAAGAAGCCTATACTTTCAAAGGCCCTGGAATCTCTACTGGAGCCAATCTGCAGTTCCCCTGCTGTATCGAGCAGTAATTACATAGTAATGGCCTTTTCTGCGGCCTCTCTCAGGTGGTTAATTATACACACATTACACCCTCCGACTCCTTGTTATTTTAACCTCAGCAAATTAATGACATTTAGTGAAGGCGTGGGGGAAATGCGCTCATGCTGGAGGAGGGAAAAAAAATAAAAGCAGGAGGATGAATCTGACGTACTTCCACTTTTTCCACATGATGCTTGGCAAATGAAGTTACTCCACATTTAAAAACGAAACAGTGTTGGGGCTTTGGACAGAATGCAACACATAAACGCATTGTTATCTGATAACTGATTAGAAGTAAACGATCCATGCAATTATATTTGTAAATACAAATCCATCCCTACAAACAGACACCTTGAAAGCCTACACATGGGAAACCATAGACAATAAACTCAAGTCTGTGTGTGAATTACATTTGTATCACCATCCGAACATTTTCCCACATACAGTACATTATCCCAGTTACTGAGAGCAAAACAACTTTCCTTAGCAGAAGATGACCCACAGACAATAGCAAAAGCCATAACATCCACAGCTCATCAAAAGCAGCATTGCGATAGACACCCAGCCACAGAGCCCTGGCCTCTCCATGCCGTATCATATCAAGATGCTGGCCATTTCCCTCAGCTCATCCTAAGCCCACACAAGAGTGGTGATAGAGGCCAGGGAAGAGTGGAAAAAAAGAAGAGAAAACTTTACTTCTGAGGGATTTGTGCAGAAATCTCCCCATCTCTAAACAAACACAGAGGTGTGTTTCGCAGACAGTTGCATCTCAACAAGCAAAAGGAAAAAGGCAAGCCTATGCAAAGAGCTGAGGTTAGAGCCATGCGACCCCACCACCCCCCCATTTTTTTTTTTATCAAGCTGTCGCTCTTCAAAGACAACATAGCGAAATGGATATCACTGAAACTTCAAACGATTGGCACTGTCCCTGCTAAGAAGCTCAGCGCATTCTCCGCCTCAGATAGGCCTAAGCCAGCATAGCAGGCTGACAACGCCAAACAAGCAGCCGCACATTTTGCTCAACATCTTTTCCCATTCGTCTTATAACCAAAGAAACAGAACACTTATTATTATTATTATTATTATTATTATTATTATTATTATTATTATTATTATTATTATTATTATTATTACTATTATTATTATTATTCAAAACTACAAAAGTTCCCAACTGAATCAGCTATAGCCAACGTCAATGAGAGCAATTAAGCATGGAGAAAGACACATCTATATGGCCTATCTGACCAGGCAGAAAGCTGCAATTAAAGCACTAGTACTGTAATTACCGGCACAAAAGGGAGAGAAATCAGATGGCCTACACTATGCTGTTGTTTGTGCCAACTCCTTTGGAACAAACAGAGCACATAGCGTTACATAACCCAGTTGTGTCTCATTTCCTTCAAATCAAGGCTTTTGTTCATTAGTGGAGGGATGTCTTTGTAGATGGTCCTTTTATTATGAGATACTAATGCAAGGTTTTATAATCAGATGGCCTTGACCCATTTGCTATGGAAAGATTAGACTGCCACAAGGTGTTTGTTTGCACATGTACACAATATGTTTATGTGCGTGTGGACATGTCATTGGTGTCACAGTTTGCTTTAAGAGAGGTTTCCTTATTTGGTTCATGGACTGTCTTTGAACCATTTGGGGGGAAATGATGACTATCTTTATTGTCAGCACACTCACACTCTTTGAAGGATGTCCCCTGGCTAATGAGGGATCAATAAGTCTAAATAATCATTAATAATCATTCAAATTTGAAAAAAAAATGTCATTGACATTTTCTTGTGAGGTGTAAATGTAATTTGAAAGCTAACTTTTGAGAAGTAATGCTGGCTTTTAGGTAGCTTGTTTTTGGCAACAGCTCTGTATGGGATAAATAGCCTGTATGCTCGAATACAGTTACTGTAATAATTTCCAGATCATATAGGCCTATATGATGGCTTAAATAATCCTGCACCTGATCTTTTAAAACATGCATAATCATATCGCCATTCATTTAGTGGTGATGATTTAACACGTGTAACATACTATTTAGAACTAATATGTCAAATATGCCACTCGTGCGTAATCTTAGATGGTATTTATTGCACAAACGAAATATTCTCAATTAAATCCAGAAGGCCTACATGTACGCTTAATTAAAGAAAAAAACAAAAACTATCACAGTGTTTTCTTTTTAGCACTATGTTTAGGGCTATATTATCTGACTAACAGAACTGTATAAAGGTATGCAAAACAGTATTTATTTTTTTATATAATGATTCAATGCAAGGAAGTCTTGGTTGATATATTCCTTAAAAAATCCCTGTACATATACAAGTGCTTGCTAGGCCTTTTTTATTGTGTCAATGGTATTACCAATTGACATTTACAATAACATTCTGATTTTCAGATTGTAGAGGTAGGCTATCAAATGCACAGTAGGCTAGAATGCGTGCACAAATACGATGCTTTAAAATGACTCCCGGCACAAGCATGAAATTGAACGAATTGACAGGCTTACCTGCAGCTGGAAGTAGAGGACCAGAAAATGTAAACACCTGAAGGGACGGGGAAGAGAAAGAACAGGAGGGGTAAATCACGAGTAATTACACTAAATAAATATGTACCTTGTCGGCATCAGAAAGCTGGCTTTTAGCGACTTCTATTGGCAAGAATGTACGAGGCTTAGGAATCGAAAGGAATTAAAAATGGAATCCTTACACGTAGATGAACCTTGAAGGTAGCAAAGACATCTTGACTTGGTCGAATACACCTGTTTCCACAGTTTGAAGCCCCGAGAAACGATAAAGAAAGCCCCGCCAGTGTTGTTATACAATGAATCCTGGAGGAGCTTTGGAATCCCAGTGTGATGAGAAATAGATGAAGTACAACTGCGCCTCTGTAAGCAACATTAGGTGCTTCCTTGTTCAAAAAGATCGATCCAGTGGAATAAGTGTACTCTACAAATAAGTTTCCACCTCCCCAAATCGCCCCGATCCACGGTCCTCCGTAGAGTGTAGGCAGCGTTGACTTGCGCTGCTCGGAAAGGTTCAATTTGCCCCTTGTTCCACTGAGCGCACCTCTGTACTCCCAAGGGTGCTGCTCCAAAGATCAGAGAAACCTCAATTCCGCCCGTAGCTGCAGGGGACATCTAAATGTACACCTTGCACATATCATCTTAAATCACAGGACTTCGCGATAAATAGGCTCAAGGAACAATTGTATAGACCAACCAAACCTGTCAAAAAGTCACGCCGCGATTAATGCCTCGTCTTGCGTTGAAAGTTGACGCGTATCCAAACGGGTGTTCGTATAAAACCTTATTCAATGGTGCGACGGATCCCTGTAGCACGATGGTATAACGCCTGTCAATGAAGTATCTGCCGCTAAGGATTTGGGCACTGTGAGGTTTTTTGTTGTTGGTGGGTGGAAACTTGTCAGCGGTTTGCACCTGATAGGGTAATCTTTGAGAGACCATCAGTTTTGGGAAAGTTTTTTTTTTCCCTCGCTCAAGTGATTGTGGCAGGGCAGTTGCTTTCAAAGGAATACGAATTTCTTGGTTCAACGGAATACGAATTTCTTGTTTCTATGTCTATGGAACATTGCAGCATTTCACTTGTGAGTTGCTGCCTGACATAATTTGTAGATGATAAAATATCAATTTTGATCACTTCATTTTTTTTTATTTTTGTACACCCTCACATATTATTATTATTATTATTATTATTATTATTATTATTATTCCCGTGAGATAGGGTAATGCATTTTTCATTCTGTCATGTAGATTTGTTTATATTAATCAAGACGCATCAGTTAGGATGAATACAGGCTTTGCAGCTTGTTCTTTAGATAATCCGAGTGAGCTTGTTTGTCGACTTCCCTTCTCCTCGGGGTCTTTATTGGACGTCCTGGCGTTTGTTGATTCTGCTTTGCTTTTCCAGACACCATTGAGATGCAAGTTGTTGTCAAACTCGATTTTTTTGTCAATATTGTGCTATAAGTTACGCATTTAAATGCCCGCGAGGTGTGAATGCTTCTAAAGCCACCTAAATTCGCTCAGGGAAGATCGACTTTAGGTTTACCACCCGTAGATTTCAGCCACTGGGTGATTAGCGTTGATTCTCACGTTGGATTTAAAAGCTTCCTTTTACGCTAAGTGGCCTTTAGGCACAGGACCCACTTGACAAGAGGACCTCGACAACAGCTTGGGGTAATTAGTTAAAAGATATATTAGCATTTCTGCAAGGCTCTAAAGAAGTTACCTGCATATTTGCACACGGCACATAATGTTAAAATTAAAATCAACAACACATGCCTAATGTAAACAGGCATCAGTCCATGCTTTCCTTGTGTGTTTTCATCAGTTTACCTGGGGCATCAGTTTGGTGACTCTCCAAAATGCTTATCAGCAGACAGATGGAATGAAGGTTGAAGCGTTGCCTGGAATATGTGAATGACAGAGATGGGAAAGTGATTAAACCGACGGGTATTATAAACAACAATTATACCGCAGCACCTTCATTCCAGCATTGTGAAATCCGTCAGCATGTCTAGTGTTGAGGCCTGCGACCAGCCTTTAGCGGGAAAAATAAATCAGTGGCTCTGACACACGGGCTAAGCTTAATGCGTCCATTCACCTGCAGAAATAAATCTCACAGTCCTCCAACACAAACAGCAGAAGTAAACCAATAATGGCATAAAACTTATGCATCCTCGGGATAGGAAGTTTATAATTTAGGGAAACCACTTAATGTAAAATGCCATGAGCAATCAGCAATTAATCATGTACATGTAATATTGTTCTGTTGAAAGACCCGGAATAACAAATTGCTTAACTGCAAACGCCTGAATTTACAAAAAAACTAAACAAAATATGAACAGTAGCCTAGTCTAAATAGCTAAAATATAATTTGCTCCTTGTGATTTTAAATGATGGCAGTTATTGACATGGAATGCAATCCTGAAATCTGTTGATTTTTATTTGTCTTAAAAAAAACATATTCAAAATTGTTTTGAAGAACATTTTATATGTTACTCTAAGTTATTAAATCAACCAATAAATGTGTTGGATGAATAAACAATTTACTTGTCAAGCGAGTCAAACTCTGTGTCTTCAGTTTTTCCCATAATGGGAAAGTAAGGGGGGAAGAGGGACATTGTGAAGGCCACAGTTATAACTAGCTATTGGCAACAGGATCAGAAAGGGAAATGCTGTTCAATCAACTGTTAAGATTGTCTGTTGCCCAGCAAGATAGCACACATTTTTCGCGGTTAAAGTTTACTCTGTTGGTGGCGAGGTTTTTGTGGGTTATTGATTATCTGGAATGTTAAGAGAATCCCATCTCTGAAGTTCAGTGAGGGGTGCTGGGGGAATGTGTGTGTGTGTGTGTGTGTGTGTGTGTGTGGCGAGGGGTTGTTATCC
>JASCQY010000258.1:2799080-2810999 GCA_030264315.1 Sardinella tawilis
GTCATGTATGTGACACAAGATTTAATATCATGAATAGTCTCATGAAAAGCCTCACCATTTGATGTCCCACTAAAAAGGCTACATGATTGAGCCTTATTATGATGGACCTGAACACCATCTTATTAGTCAGCGCTGTGAATTCAGCTTTCATGTCAGAGGCAGTCACCGGTGTAACCCTAAAATCATGTTTCATACACGCCATCTCCCATCCATTAGCTACACGTTATGGCTAAATGCATCACTATAATCCGATTGTTCCTCACTCATTTGATCATGTGCTTGTTACCCGTATGGTTGACACACAAATACATCCTTTATCCATATCCATCCTTAGGCTCTTGGAAAAGACTATAAATCACATCAAAACTAGAGTTGGGCATTGGGCAGTGAATGTGCTCTACATTTTATTTTATTTTTTAACCTTGTCTGTTTTTTGTCAGCTTATTTGAGTAGTATCATACAATGTAGTCGCTATGGGGAAAAGAAGGAGCATGGTTGTGTGACTGGTGTCCTATTTATCTGCCGAAGACTACATTGATTGATAGCGAATGACAATAAGATTGACAGGCCTTTAACATTTATGACCGTAAGATGCACTGAGTCCTTAATAAATGTGTATCAGCTAAATGGTAGCTGATGAACGCTGCATGAAAGGCCAATGGATGAACAAGTCTGTAATAAGGTTGAAGTTCCCTTTCTCTTAAATATCCATTAGCAATTGGATCGGGAGGGACTTGGCATATGGGCAGTGCAGTCAATTATTGTGACATCTTTGTAGAAGAGTTGTCTTTCACTATATAATTCTTTGGTTGTTAATCAGTTTTTTTCTATGTTAACAACAAACAGAAAATACACCCCTTTGATGGTGTCCCTCATTTGTGTAAATTTGTGTATAACAGGAAAATTTTGGATTTGAATCTAACATGTCAGACTACACAAGTGCCAAATAGGGAAACAAATACAGCTACATATGATGACCAGTTTTTTCCATTTTTAAACAATTTAATTTCTGTATTTTGAAAATGGCATTTTTGTTCATAATGGCTTACTGGTTTAGAAAGTATTAATTTGACCCTGGAATTAATTTACACAATGCTGTATTGAGCAAATATGTTTTCTGGTGACTTACCTCCATTTCGTTCTTCTGTTCTGAAACCAGGTCTTGACCTGAGCGTCTGTCATCTTTAGGGCCTTGGCCAGGGTGGCACGCTCGGCAGATGCCAGGTACTTCTGGCGATGAAAGCGCTTCTCCAGCTCACATATCTGGACGCGGCTGAATGACGTACGGGGCTTTTTCCTCTTGGGTGGCGTGCGGTTCTGGTAAGGATGCCCAATCCTCCGAGTGACCGAAAATGGAGAGAGGGCCGCTGTGAAACAAGAAATAGATCAGAGTGAGTTAACACTAGAAGAACTCCTCCACAAACTTGAGCTGAGAGCACTGTAGTTTTCAGCTTCATTCAATCCAGGAAATCCTGTGTGCCCTGTTGTAGTCTCTGAGGACATGGCAAAATTCAGTCCCTGATTTAGGGGGGGAAACTAAAGGTTTAAATGGATAGGGTGCTTTCCCCTGATAAATAGCAAATGTAGGTAAATGCTGCAAAAATAGACAAAGGACGATTTTACCATACATTATGTGCACAAATAAGAAGATAAGTCATTTAATATTTGTTACACGTTTGTTATTTATTAATTTAAAAACTCAAACCATTCTGCATTATTTTATGATCATTTAAATACATTTATACATATACAACTTTTAAAAATTGAATACTTTTTTGTATTTTTAAGCGCGAGCATAGACCTTCTATGCCATTCGAATACTGCAGGTGGATTTAGATAAGTGCAATATAATATTCAGTGCGGTAATTCAAGAGAAACCATGTGACAGTACGTGGTATGTAGATTATATGCATATATTTGGGAATGATCAATCCATGTCTCGCCTATCGTGAGACTGCACTGTAACACAAACAAGAACTTACCTTGGCCTGCAACCTTTGCTAAGGAGTAGTCCATGCGCGGACTACTGCAATAGTGTTTGGCTAGCATCTCCGCAGAGCTCCAGGGGGAGGCCCTGCCCATGTCCCCCTCAGGTAGAGCCCCAAGGCTGAGCAGGGACGGCAGGAGAGCCCCAGGCATCCCAGTGGGGCCTCCTGCATGTTTGTCCACTGCCTGCTCTGCTGAAGAATGACAGGGGAGAGGGGAGAGATAGTCAGGGCCTCGCGCTGGGAGCCTGGGGAAGGCTGGGAGAAATGGTCATGATGATGGCTTGCATATTTCTATTACCACAAAACATAACGCTCCACTTGGAGTTAATGGATGTTAAGTCTCATATTTGAGTTTAATTGCGGCTTGGAGTGAAGAGACCAGATTGAAGGGATAATAGCCATAGGCATACTAATTAAAACAGCAGTACCTTTGGAATGAGTGTCAGATACCAGGGGAATCTTAAAGGAAAGGCCTTCTAGGATTCAATGCCAGCAAAAGGATGATACAGTCCACAGCTGTGTACACAATATTAAAAATCTTTCTGTTGAAATATATTCTTGTAGCATTTACCAAACTCAGCAGTTGTACTAAGGAGGGGGGGGGGGGCTGTTTTCAATTGCGCCACTACCAAGTGAATCAGGGAGAATCGTTTGTTATGCTAACCAAGGTTATGTCATGAATACTGTAAAAAAAATGACTCCAATGTGTTTGAAAAAAGAAAGGTGAGCAAATGCAGTTCTACCCAATTATTCTTCACATGCCTTTACATCAGAATACGCAGGTTTTTATTCAGCGGGAGAAAAAAACAAAAAAACATCCTTCCCTGATGGCTTGCTGTTTACTTCAGCATGTACACTTGTATTATTGTGTCTGGTGGCACACTAGGAGCTCAAATGCATATAAAAACATTTGCAGCAGAGTCCTCTGAGACCCCCGACAGCGCAGCAAGCCCAGTCAGCAGCATGGCGAACTAGGGAAGAGGAGGAGGAAAAAAAAACAACAACACCGCCAAAACATCTACTGGCTCGTGTTGATGCCAGACTTATGAATGGCCCTCTAAAAGCATTGATGAATATCCAATCAGATCATCAAGAACATTCAGTAGCAGTAGCAATGTTCTCTTTGTTCCTTGGATAGAGTAAACCATCTGATGGAGCTCCTAAATGGGGTACATCATCACTCAGCCAGAGAATTCAGTGGAAAACTGAGATAGACAGTGTCTCACGGCTTATGAGAAGAGGTTGCTTTGATGTCCGCACGAAGGTACAGTGTGTGATTTCTATTTCAGGACATGTTTCAAGCGTAGTGATGGGGAAAGCACATACAGTCACGTTCGTATGTAATCCAAGTTCAGATGGCCAAGTGGCCGTGGTTCCCTTGCAGGTTTGCCACATTGGACTCAATAGCAATGTCCTTCCTCAAGGTCAATGTGCTTGTGGATGGTTTGAACATTCAAACGTGATCCATACAGACTAGGCTAATTGATCTAAAATCTACAAAAACACATAAATGAATTTCCTCATTATTCTGCAGGGCGGAATACTGACATTTTTATGTTTTTGCTTTTATTTGACTTGCTTTGATGCTATGATTAATTTCAGATTGTCCACCATTTTGGACATCCAACAAGGGCTGAGGTAGCTAATTGGATTTCGCCCTGTGTCTCTTCATTTGTCAGTGTAACTTGATGTGATAGCTTTTAATCACTTCACAGATCACAGGAGACGCCACACATTACAGGAGGTCATTGTCATCATAAACGTTTCAAGCAGCATTGGCAGTATGTCTGGCAAAACAGTATGTGCTGTCAACATCACTTCAAATAACAGGAAATACTGCAACAGGGCAATGCATAAAAGTCTCCCCCTTGCATGATATATTCATTCATTGATACTCAGGTGACTTTGTAACAAGGCATATTGCAACATCTGGGGAGGTCTCAAACATTGCCTATAATTCCTGCTTTTGTCCATGGCTACTGCTTTCAGTTGTCTCGTCAGTTCTGACTCATGAGACATGACTGAATATGTCTAGAATCTCCTCTAAGCCTGCTAGATGTATGGGTCAGTTTGAAGCAGAAACAATCACTCCAATTCACGGAGGACGCAGCCGGGGAGTGTAGGCTACTAAATGATATGTCGGTGTAATAAAATTTGGCATGAGCACATCAAAAAATAAAATGCTACCATAGAGAATATGCGCCCAGTAATAAAATCATTTATACGTAATATCACTTTCATACGACAGCGCTTTCTTCCCCCTTTGCGAATATTACCTCTGAAGCAATCTAATAAATACAAACTTAATGGATTCTACCGGGGATATTGAAATATAACATGAACATTTACGGTTATGCATTGTTTTGTTAGGCAGCGTGAGGGGCCTCGGAATTTGCCATCAAATTGTAATGGCAATAGGATAGAATAAAATTTAAACTGCAATGAATGTACAGCCTGATCTCCATTCGTTTCTTTTGGCATCGCCCTGCTTATTTTCCTCATGTCCATCTCATGGACTTGTACTTCTAAATGTTTATTTCTCCGTCTTTATTCTCTAGGCCTTACTACCATCTTCAGATATTGATGGCCGAAATATGAGCATCGAGATACACGTTCGTTTTCAGGTTTGTAAAAAGAGGATTAATGTTCTCTGGCAAGTGGCCACATGCCTTGTTGTTTTGTACAGAAGCAATATTCCCCATGTACATGTGCTCTACGTCTGTGATATGTGTTAATTTCCATGAAATAGATACAGTTTACTGGAAAATTCATATAAGCACTTGCACAAGGCCGGGAGACCTTCAACAAACCCTTGAGACCACCACTGTTGACTAATCTGGGACTGATCTGTTTATCCATTTCTTCTCTTGGATAAACTTGCAAACTGCCGAGGAGTCAATTAACAAAAAAACATGTGGTATACCCTTTCAAAGCCCGACAATCTGTCCAGATATGTCCGGCCTGTGGTGAATATCGGATCGCAAGGCCGCGCCTGGCCTATGCGTCGTCCTCAACACGCTGTGACACTTGCGGTGAAATGCACACGTGCAGTCTGAGAGGATGAGGGGGGAGTGCTCGAATAGGAAAGAGCTGTTACCAGCATCTCGCCAAAGGCTTTTCAAATAAACCCAGAGGCTACTGTGCAGGATCCTCAGCTACGGCGTGCGTAATGTCACCGAGCATGGAGCAGGCCAATCGTTTTACCGTATGCGCGCGCACTAAAATGCTTTTGATCATGGACTGACCACCATTTCTGGCAAATTCGTCAGGATGCATCAAAATATTAAAATATAGCCGTAGGCTACTTAGAGGCGTAATTAGGTAGCCTAAACCTTTATATCACATATTTTAATGTCCATTGAATGTCAATGTACGTTTGTATATTTGCATTATAAGTAGCCAAATGATTACAAGAAGGCAAGACCAAACCACAGTAGACTTGGCATAAAGCAAGACTGCCTATTACGCACTGTGATCTCACATCCTGCAGCCTGCTAAGGATAAAAAATATTAAATGAGTGGCCCATGGTGGCTATGAGTAAAATTGATAAGCATATTTACAAAAGAGCTTGTGCAGTTGACATATCATTCCAGGGCTTAAATAATTGATGCGAAAAGAACAGCATAGTTAATATTTAATGTGCCGAGATCCATAATGCTCTTCATCTTCATGCTATGAATGACGTCATTCTAAGGGACATCTCACTGACCCAAGTGAAGAATAGGTGGAGTTCAAATGGACCTTCGCGGCCGAGACACCTGCGCGTGAAGCCAGCAGAAGGCCACTTGCCCCTATGCCTTTAGGTCGCCCGTGGTCAAAATGGTCTCAGTGGCCAGAATAGGCGACTCTCTGTTTAACCCGAGAAAAGCCTACCACAGGTTACCATAAGTCATTCTTGCAAAAAAATAAATAAATCTCCAACTGGGACTGTTGCAGGCTACACAAATCGGGGAGGACCAAAACGCTTCACAGGTCTACAATACCGAAAAAAAAAACACTACAACACTGTTCACATCGTTCCCGCTACATATTCCAAGGGATGTGTTCTCCTTATGTAATGATAATGATTTCCAAATTTGAATAGGCCTAATATCTATTAATATTACTGTGACATACCGACATGGCCTGAATTTATCTAACGCCCCCAAATTTTAATAACATTTAAACCATATAAACTCAACGCAACCAGCATCTATAGGCCAAGTCCTCATTCTTCGCGAGAATGAGGCTTGAATAATTTCTTATTTAACATGGGACATTGAACCAATCTGGCAAGAGATGTGATATTCACCTATTAAGAATGACACGAATTGAATGACAGATGGTAATTTAATATCGTTTGAAATTTGAAGTATGTCCCACAGATGGCTTTTGGAAAACTAATGAGGACCCTTCTTCACCCTTCTATTATTATTATTATTAGTATTATTAGTATTATTGTTGTTATTATTATTATTATTATTAGTAGTAGTAGTAGTAGTAGTAGTAGTATTGTTGTTGTTGTTGTTGTTACTATTATTATTAGGCTATCATTATTTTTTCTTTCTTTATTAGTTTTTTTCCCAAAATCTAAATAGGCCTACTAATAAAATATACATATTAGGCATAAAATAGCCTATATGAAAATATGAGTTATTTCAATTCAATGAGATATTTCAATTAACCGAATATATCTCAATTTATTATTAATCTATATTATTATTATTATTATTATTATTATTATTATTATTATTATTATTATTATTGTGTTTGTCACAGGGATCAGCACAAACAAAATTCAAGGGGGAAAACTTTATCTAATATATAACCCAAAGAACTGGATTATTATTTTGACTGACCACTGACCACCTATAGGCTAACCATACGCATAGCATAGGCCTATCATAAAACCACATGAATGAAGCACAAGACTCATGTGAGCACATAGGTGAACGAGAGAAGCATTTTGTGTAAGACTGAGAGATCCATAATCTGTAAATCAAATATCCCAGGAACTATCCATTTGGCGAGGTTGATTTTGCACCAAAACGGCACAATTCACTGATGGTTTCTAGACAGCTTTCAAAACTCACCTGTCAGTCTGTCTTTTGCAAATCTCCTGCTGCTTTCCATCCAGGGGAAGGTAAAGTTAGTCGGGCTTCCCATGTTTGGTACTGCTGGTACCGTAGGTATCCCCGCTGCAATACCGGGTGGGTGGGTCGGGGGTGGTGGGTGTGGGGCTGGCGGCATGGGTCTGTGGGCCGGGACACGGATGACACCGCCAGCGTTCGCTGAATTGACGTTAACGTTCATATTCATGCTGACATTCATGTTCATGTTCACGTTATAGGAGCCCGCCAACCCAGCTGCCATGGAGCAGGCCGGATTGTATACACTGTTGTACCCATTGGCATAAACGTTCGGCGCCAGCTGGTAATCCGGGTCGCTGGTTCGATTCGGAAGCATGCAGCTGCTGGGTTGATCCGAGCTGTTCAGAATCTGATCTATTCCAAAGCTGATGGGCTCGTGTTGCTGGTGGGTCTGGTTCACTTCTTCGATGCCTGTGTGCTCCATAGTTGTATTTAGGAGTATGCGTAAATTTAGATGGGCTAGTGTTTGTCTCTTTTCTATGCGTTATCTTGAAATGAAATACAACAGTATTTAATCCGCTTTCAGTAGAATAGTTTTATATCCTTGTTAAGAAGTCGCGTTAGTTGAAATGGTCAAGATCCACATTTTCGGTTACTGCAACTCGGACTGTACAAAGGATGCAATCTAAAACATTGCAATTAATCCATTGCCGTGCGAAACGTTTTACCTGTGTGATATCCGAAATCATCCAGCGCTGTCACATTCCCCTTATTTTAGCTCTTGTTCACGTTGAAGTCAGGTAGCACGGGTGTAAAACCTCTCCGTCTCGGAACAGATCCAGCGAAGAGTTGCCAAGTTGTAGCGAGGATGGAGCTCACTAGCTATTGTCATCTCTGAGTGAAAAAAACAGAAACAGCCCTATGTAGATATTTCAACGCATTGTAGTGCGATCTGAAATGAATCGTTTAACGAAGTTAACGTGCATATTAATTGGTAGACGCACAAAATCTCCCGTTCAAGCACTAAGTGAAGTGATTTTTTCAGCAGGTGAGACACTCCTTCTGCATGACACTCCTTCCAAGTCTGGCATTGGCTCACCAATTTCCAGATAGACAATGGTCTACTACCGGCTTTCCACTCTTAAAGAACCCGCATCTATTTTTTCACTGGTGCCATATTGTAGGCTATGGCTACAGATTCGGATAGCCTACAGTAGCCTAACACGTGTACAAGTAAATATAAAAACGACAACAGAAGCGTTATCGTCATATTTTATTAACACAGGAATATGTTCCGAATGAGCTCATAATCATTTCTAATTTATTTTTTTATTTCCTACTTGTGTCGTCTTTGGACATATCGACTGGGCCATATTCCACACCAAGGCATCCAGGGTGTAGGTAGGAACAAAGTTGTTCACGTGTGTGGCGCTAAGTCCATAGGTGGTTATACTTGCTTCTTTTTAGTTTGCATTACTCAGAATGCTCATATTGTTTCTTTGTAGAAATATCCCAGAGCTTGTATTAAATGTCTATTTCAATTTCCTAAGAAGATTAATTCTTTTTGCCTACTCATTTTAGGGAAATTTCCTTAATAATCATCCTGCATGGTTATCTTTGGGTTTTCAATCAACTTATGCGTCCAAATTGATTGTATATGGATCTGCATGTTCTGTTTTTTTTCCGAACGATCACTTTGCCACAGCCATATTATTTGTAGGGAAAGGGAAAATAGGCTACATTCAACAAGATCACTTATGCACGGTAGGCTACTCATGGACATGCTGAATGACATGATATTAAATTCTACTGATTTATCTAGCCTCGAGGTCCACACAATAACGGGATACGACTGAAATGCCTGAGTAGCCTTCAGTGATGCAAAAACAGTGTTGATTGGCTCAAATAATTTAACCTTTCTCTGCCCGAAGCAACTCCACAGATTGTCTGCTTTCAATTCAATAAAAATGAAGAATGGCGCATAATAAAAGCCCAACACGGTGAAAACGAATTTAATATATCATCGTTTTATTACGCTCTTATTTCAACTTTCACGCGAATAAAAATATTTCTCAGCAGCACAAGCTGGCTAGGGGGAAGCATAAAAATCAATTGTGTGAATTCACAGCTATATCAATAATGGACGCCCTCACCTATTTCTTTGCAAGAGTACAAGCTGGTTCTTTAATATGATCGAATGGAAGGCTGTGCTGTATTCATGACTTTCACGAGCAGGGAGAAATGGAGTTGCTATCAAATGAACGAGAACAGGGCCCTGGTTTTAAATCATAAACCAAGCCGAATTAAATCGTTTGTCCAATAACTAAAAATATTTCTTAGACACAGTCACCCTGACTGTTGAGTTCTCAATTCATTTTAAAAATTTGGGCAGTCATATTGGAGAATACAAATACATTTGAGCATGAGGTATTAGCCTATACTCACAGCAGTCTGTGCAACCTGCTGGTCTCAGAGGTCACCAACCAGACTGTCTACTTCCTCTCAGATTGCTATGGAGATATGATAGGCTGAGTGTCGCAATCAGGCTCATCATAACTGATGTTAGTGACCTCATTCCCAATTTTATTGATTACATTTTATGCAATCAAAATATGATGTATTTAACGTAGCCTATAGATTACAATCAGACCATCACACTATATTGTTGCAATATCAATAGCTTAGGTTTACTTAATATGCAAACATCTCACAGAAAGTAACTGCATCACCTTCGTCAGAGAGATAATATTTTGAATTTGCCAAACTTTGATGTTTATGTTGCCTGTGCATGAAATTGACGTTTCTGTGGTTAATTAGTCAGTCCTATTTTTGCCATCAATTAAAAAACAACTCAATTTAGCTAAGAGGAAAATGGCGTATAGACCTACTAATTAAGTTATGCGCTCATTATTTTGAACACTAAGAAGCCTTCTTGTTATCGAACCTGACAATTGGCGCCTACCTAATACGTGTTACTTTTCATTATGCATCTTAAAACAATCTATAACCTTGTTCTTAAAGAAATAATAAATGAAGGTCCACTAAAATATGTCAATAACTGACTAGGGCTATATTCTTAAGTTGAATTTAGGTATTGTATAGGCTATATATATTGAGACAATAGGTTGGTTTCAATTATCAGACTCAATATGTGTAATTTAAACGTTCAAAATCATGATTTTGCATGCAGAATGAATCCTGCACCCGGCAGACTTGTGGAGGCTGATTCAAAATCCCGTAGCTGGTTGCCCGGGGGCTGTGTCTGCAGCCGGTTCCTGCGTGTATAGAAGCCGATGATGAATCGTTATCTCCGGGCGGTGTGTGGGTTGTCTGTGTAATAAAGTAGGGACCAAAAGCGGAGACAATAGGAATTTGTCACAGTTTGGTCTTTGACATGTTTGGTGACCTGTCCCTCTCATGGGTGTTAGATGTTTTTTTATGACTTGGGTAGATTTGCAAACAACTGCGCCATTTTTTGCATGACAAGTCAATATTAGCAAGAATACAGTACATTTCTATTAGTTTACTGTATGAAATGACGAGGCTGCATGTAAATATTGCTAGATTAGATATAGATTAGACTGTAAAGTATACATCTATTGGATGTAATACACCAATGTCAAATTTAGCCTAACAGAAACGACTGCAACTGAAAGAATGATCTCCCCAGTAATTTCAGCAACACGTGTCGCATTTCTCAAAGTCTAGGATATGTAGGCTATTAAATGAATAGATGCCGAGGTGAGTTTTATTAGCTGTATCTCAGTCAGATACGATAGTTGTTTCCCCTAAAATCTTGTTAGCAGAGTGCAGAGTGAAACCACTGCATAAAGTAATGAAACTCAGTGGTTATAAAAAGATACCATGTACTGTTACCAATTGTTACCAATAAAAACATTGAGACATACGCACGCATCCTTGCATAATGATTTTCTCTCTCTCGCTCTCTCTCTCGCTCTCTCTCTCTCTCTCTCTCGCTCTCTCTCTCTCACACACACACACACACACACACACACTAGAGAGAGAGAGAGAGAGAGAGCTTAGTGGCCTCACTCGAGGATGTCGTGGATAACTCTGATGAGCCTGTCATCCCTGTCCATTTGCATCCACAGCCCCCTCTGCCTGTTGTGCTTTCTGCTGTAATTAGGTTGAATTCTGACCAGATTGAATTACATTATTCTGCATTTCGAGCTACAGTCCTTGACTTTCCTGCTCCCTCGGGATAACCTGGCGCCTCTCAGCCCGATCAGACGGCTTAAACTGGACGCAGCGCACAGAGGAAGGAAAAAAGATGGGCAGAAAAAAAAAAGAAAACATTCAGCCGCAGGGCTGCTCACTCGGGAACTCCTGAACGTCATCTTGTAGCTTAATGTGAGCAGAACAGTAACCTGGTAGCGTGGAGGTTGGCGATTAATTGTAGAGAAAGCCAAATAAGGGATGGCATTGTTTTCCTTTATTCTTTTTTTTTTGTTTGTCTTAGAGCTAGGTCGCCCTAATCAATTGAAACTTGGAATTAAATTACCAACCTAATGACTGCAAAAGCCTCCACATTTTGTTGCTGCCACTGTAGGCTGCTACTATTCGCCTACTGCTATTGCTACTACTACTACTAGCGTACTATTACTCACAACTAGGCCTAATACTACTACTACTGAACACCTTAGTCTTATTGTTCAATTAAACTTCTGATTCATTTCATTTCATAAAATGTATCCTTCAGCAGTATGATAATATTGCTTTAGGCCAGTTGACTTATCACAACATGCTGTTTACTACATCACAACCAGTTTAGTAGGCCTACATCCATAATAATAATAACCTAATAATAATAATAATAATAATAATAATAATAATAATAATA
>JASCQY010000258.1:2830037-2841222 GCA_030264315.1 Sardinella tawilis
TGGACAGGTGTTTTGCTTCTTGAGTGTTAAGATTTGTTAACCATCTGAAAATTTTAATTTTAGTGTGTAAACAATTGGAAAAAACTGTAATGTATGTGTGTGCATGCTCGTGTGTGTGTGTGTGATCTCTGGCTGGACTCTGAGGTGGTGTGTCGGACCAGGCTCCATTAGTCAGAAGTGAAATAGCTCACAAATGGAATCGTTTGGAGGGGAATGCACAGCCTGACTCATCGAGCGTGTCATAAATATTAACCCTTGTGGTTTTACTGTACTATTGCAGGCCACTGAAGTGTGTGTGTGTGTGTGTGTGTGTGTGTGTGTGTGTGTGTGTGTGTGTGTGTGTGAGAGTCATGGACTGTTGTGGTGTATGTACAGTATGTGTGTGGTAATGGTAGAGTCAGGGACTTGTAAGATGGAAAGTTGTGAAGTGTGTGAGGTAGTTGTCTTCTGTAACCCTGTGTGTGTATGTGTGTGTGTGTGTGTGTACTGTAATGCTGGTGACGCCGGCGTGGGCATACGCATGTGCCAGTGGGGCATTGCAGGCATTTCTGGTGGTCATGCGGTTTCACTGCCAGTCGTCTCGTACGCATCAGCAGCCTGCCACAGCACACTGTTTATCTTACACACACCAGCCTCTGTGTGTGTATGTGTGTGGTGTGTGTGTGTACGTGTGTGGTGTGTGTGTATGGTTTGTGTTTGTGTGTTTGTGTGTGTGTGTGTGTGTGTGTCTGCATGTATGTGCCTGTGTCTGTGTGCGTGCGTGCTTGTGTGTGTGTGTGTGTGTGTGTGTGACCACTGTTTAGAGTAAGGGGATATAAAGTTTCAGGCCGTCAACAGTCAGACCGCAACTGAAGACCACCAACGCTCTCGGGCTGCCACATCAGGGCCTAGTGTGAGCCTTGTCCATCAGGGTTAAACTTGTAGTTGTGACAATACTGTTGATATCTTAACACAGTAATAAATAATCTGAGATCCTCCTGGGTTAGTAATATCTCTGGTAAAGGGAAAAATCTAGTGAATAAGCCATCATTCTTTAAGGCTACAGAGAGCTGTCGGTAGGGTATAAGAACAACGGAATTCGGTACAACGTAGACCCAATGTTTGAACTGGCTGCCAACTCTAACGCTAACTGATGAGGGCATTAAAAAAAAAAAACTTCCTTGCCCTCACCAGTTAGCTTTGGCTGTTGTTTTGATGTTTGGAATGGTCACAGGGTTAGAATAAAGCAGCCTGACCATCGCTCACAGCACAGCAACATTGTCGAGTTCATTTGTGACCTAAATGGTTTTTAACCCTGTTACACTGCATCTAGACTGGGAGTATGACACATGCTTATCGTACAAAAGCCAAGGTGGGATAGAAGCCTTGGATATGGGGCTTGACAATGAGGGAGCAGAAATGTCCAGTACGTCGCCCTCTTGACCAAAAGGCGAGAAGAGAAGTCAGTCACCCAGGATAGATTGGACTATAGAGCAGTGGGCCTACTGTACCTACTGTGCTGTGCTAATGCACCAACCACAGCCAGACTAGAGAGAGGGATAGATGATCGGATTCCCCAGCAGCGCCATACAGCGCACACACGCTCCCTCTAGTGGCACAAACGTGGAATTACATTCACACACTAATTGACTTAGACGAGTTGATTGCAGGTGGTGTGTGTGTGAGTGTGTGTGTGTGTGTGTTTTCACAGTAGTCTCCGACTGTATAGGTGCAACTGTGTAAGGTCTATGCAGGGGATTATGGATTCTGCTTCACCTGTGAGGAATGCCGGTGTGCTTGGGCGTGGCGCCACACACACACACACACACACACACACACACAGACATGCACACTTTCACTGTTGATATGGAAGCCTTGAGTCACTGTTTCCATAGAGTTTCTATGGCGCTTGTGACCAGGCTAGATGCCAGGCTGCGTTAAAGTAACACTTGCCTGACAGTTATGTCAGCAAGCTTTTCAGCCAGAGACTCATGCTCGGAGACACACACACACATACACACACACACACACACACACACACACACTCACACGCACCCAACCACCCACCCACACACACACACACACATACACACACACACACACACACACACACATTGTCCCCATTTCTCCCTGTATCTCTGTCTCTTTCTTTTCATTCTTTGTCTCGGTACCTCTCACTCATTGTTTGTTTCATTGACTCTCTCTCTCTCTCTCTCTCTCTCTCTCTCTCTCTCTCTCTGTCTCTCTCTCTCTCTCTCTCTCTCCCAGACCCTCGCCGTGTGCTCCCTAGTGTCAGCACAGAGCCATTAGTCTCCATAAAGGATGATGAATTAACGGCCAGGCCAGCGAGCCGCTTCAGCGCCGCTTCCTGAGATGGGCTCATAAGAATGATAAAGTGAGCCTCGGTGAAAGCCTCCAACCCATGCCCACGCCGACGCCACTGCCGCCACCACCGTCCATGATGTGCACAGCGAGAGCGGGATGGCCGAACTATGAAATCATGTTTTGGTGCTTGAGGTATAAATGAACAAATGCATAAGTACATAGTCCTTGTGGGGTAGGCCTCAGGCTGATGCAGGTATCGACTATCAAAGACAAGCGATTGTTAAGTCTTTTTTTTTTTTTTAAAGTACCCTGAGATGCATCTCTCATCTGAGAGCGAGCACATCGCCCAAGTTGCCTGTTCAAATCCATCCTAGAACTTTGATGGTGGGAGGCAGCGGTAGTAGCGTAACATACGAGAGAATCTTCTATCTTATTGCCCAACATGCGACATGTTGCAGTGGCACATTACAGTATGCAATTCCCCAATACAACATACTGTACAACGATCAGAAAACATACTTTGTCTCTGTTTTTAACACTGGCATTCTGTGAATCTACCTGAGGCCCCTATATCCCTCCAATTTATCTAGCGAGTGCTTTCCTAGTGCTCTTTGCTACAGAGATTAATAGTCACTTAGGCCTGTTATCGGCAGACAAGTCACAGCACCCTTTCCCCTGACGTGGCCCTGGTGTGGGTTCATGCCTGAGGGAGGACCAGGCCAGCAGAGGGGTGCATGACAGCACTACTAAGAGAGTCCGACCCCGGCAGTGACTCACACCGATACCGGTCCTGTGCGGTGCCGGGCTGGGAGCTGTTTCACTTCGACACGGAGGAATAAAAAGAAACAAAATCAAGCGCGTGCGTAAGTGTCAGAGGCCTCGATTTTTTTTCTTTTCTCTTTCTTTTTCTTTTTTTTTTGCTCCATTACAGTCTCTTTGAAGCAATGCATTCACCATGAGCTGTGCTTGGTCCCTCATCCGTCTCTGTCAGGAGGGCCTGCAGTGTGTTTCGTGCAGCTCCAACTGATCTTGTCCCAGATTAAGAATTTTTTCGCTGTCTTATGCTTCTTTTCTCTCTCTCTCTCTCGCTCATTTCTCTTTTTTTGAGAACTTGTTGCACCTACGTTCTCATCGACAGATCAAGCGTGACGGAATAACTTATCCTGTCAGAGCTTGACAGCAAAGGATGGGTGAGGTTTCTCAAGTGGAGAAAAATGACCTCTTAAGTCAACAAGGACAACTCAGAGCTTTATATCCGTGTCAGTTATGCCACCCCTTATAGACTCCTGCTTAAGGTTTACAGTAGCCTACGTGTCGAGGTATAAATAGATACGCTAGCCGTTGACCGCGCAGCATTTGTCTTTTGGCAAGTTTTTTAAGGCAGGGACCAAATTCCTTTCTGCACTTAAGGTTAATAAGTTCCTCTTTCCAGCCATTGCAGCTTTAATGGGCACATGGACTGCTGATTAGGCCCATCAGGCCTGAAGACACTGCAGTGAGCTTCAGACTGCGCTAAATTAAGTTTTGCATTGCCAGGCCCTTAAGTGGGCACCGCTTAAGTTGTGCTTGCAGGAAGAAACCTGATCTAATGGTGAGAGTATATCATTTTAACAGTACGTTTGGCTCTGGCACTGCTTTTTAAAAAAAAAATGTATATATATATATATATATATATATATATATATTCCACAGAAAAGTAAACCTCACCATGGAAATTATATATTTTTTAGGCTGTCAATTCCACTGAAATGTCACAGGCATAATAAATTTGAGCTTAATTTAAAATTACTCAAAAGGTGTTGATTTTCACCAATTCATCATTCAAAATTGTGGTGTTGTTTTTACACCTGTTTGGTTCAGCTATGTCATGTCCATAACGCAAAAATGTCACATCCATAACGCCAGGTTAATTTCTTTTCAAAATAACTTATTTACGACCAGAGTTTTATTTCTGTGTTCATTTAGGTCTCCTTCATAATATAAACCAAAGGATTTCTGTGATGCTCTTTAAACTTCACAGACTTTATGGAAAAATGGTAACCTCCCATAAAATCTTGCCCATTTTATGTCACGTCCATAACTCATATAAGGCTCATATTCTCATTATGTAAATTATGACATGGATTTTGAATGTTTTTCTGTATTCAGCTATGGAGGTTGCAGAGTTCAGTGAATGAAAAAATGAATTTGCGTGCAAATGTCACATCCATAATGCTGGAACTGAGAGAGAGAGAGAGTGTTTTAAACTATAGCTTTCTCTCTTTTATGTTATAGAGGAAAATAGATTATTATTTGTATTATTTTATATGTAATTATTGGTAGTTTTTTTTTCTTTATGCCAATGGGTATGTAAAAGTGGCCAGAGCATTCAGGGTCAGATACGTTTGTTACATGACTGGCTTTATTGTTCCTTTGCAGACAGGGAAATGCATCCAAAACAAACGGCGAGCTGCACAGACCGTGCTCTGTGCTCTTTCCATCGCCATCAGACAGTTGATGATGACAGATTGAATTTGGTTTTTAATAGCAGGGCAGAGCATGTCTTCTCTCGGGCTACGGTGTCATGATCAACTCAGAATTCCCCAAACGGATGGCCAATTAATCAAGAATTTGAACGAGATGGCAGAGTCACGCCAAACTCTAGCTTCTCATGAAGCACAGCTTAGCTTTGTAGTTTTTTTGTCTTTTAAAAAAAGCACATACGAAAAAGTGAAGTGAAAGTCAGGCAAGCCTATCTACTCGTGGAGGAAGCCATGATCATTATGTCGAGATCATCGTCTACTTTTTCCTTCCTCTTGTGTGAAGAAAGACATGAGTGATGGGTTAGCTAGTGTGATGAAGTCCATGGAGCCCAGGGAACTGATGCTCGTGACTTTTGAAAGGACTGAGCAAAAAAATGGCCCAAAGAAAGGAAAGGAGATGTGTCTGGACACCTGCTGACAGCCCCTTTGGTTCAAATGAAGGTGCTGATGGCGTGTAGCCTACAATAAGGAGGATGTGGGAGTGGGGGATGGCAAGATTGGCAAGGCCACGCATGGAGGGACAGCTTGACAGCTTAAGTAGTCAACTTGTCCCAAGTTTTGTTGATGTGCAATTTCACTAGATTTTCTGTCACTGAATTACCGTACCTGCCATGTGAGGATATGTCACTATTTGGGGGAATATACCCATATTCCTTCTCCCCAAGTTAAACAGTTGAGTTTTACCTTTTCCAGTTGGCCTAGCCGTTCTGTGAGTCTGGCGGTAGAAGGTAGCAGAGTCTGACGGTAGCTCCTGCACAGCATAGGCTACAGTAGATCATTGAATCAGATTAGACCATTGGTGTCTTGCCCATAGCATCTGGCCGGATGATACAATTACAGTTACAGTTTTCGCTTGGCTTGTCAGACTAACAGTTTACAGAGGAGAGAAGTTTTAATCAGGAAAAATATCAGAACTCTTCGTCACTTTTCAGCAAGATGCTAATAGGCAAAATAATAGTCTAATCTGATTCAATGATGCTGGAAAGTGGTACAGTCAGACTCAGAGAACGGCTGGATAAACTCGAGAAACGAAAAACTCGAGGGGAGGTGGAACATTTGTGAATTTCCCAAAAGGTTTTAAAAAAATAAACCAATGTTATTGTTTAGGCTACCGTACATGCAAGACAAAACTTGATAAGCCGCAAATATGTTTCACTATGCATGTATTTGAATGAAGAGCATAAAAAGGACTTCAGAGTCAAATGTTATGTTAACTCTGGTTATTTTCATAAAATGCAGTATACATATGTAAAATATCATGCAAATGTTATAATTTCCATGTATTTCCATTCTGTCATGTCATTGGTCTGTCATTGTCACTATTTATATAATCTTGTTTAACGGAACCTTACCTCCATCACTCACAGACACACACGCACGCACACACACACATGCTGCCTTTCAATAAGTGTCCGCTGGTGTGTGTAATTCATCAGCAGGCAGACACGTGTGTGTGTGTCTGTGTCTGTGTGTGTGTGTGTGTGTGTGCGTGCACGTGTGTGTGTGTGTGTGTCTGTGTGAGTGAGGGAAGCTGTCAAGGCTGATGAGGTGTTGGTCTGCCTGATGCTGATGTCTGTCTGGATCTGTGTTAGGGTCACTGTTTGCCTTCCTGTTGTCTCTCAGTGTCCACACTGTCACAACACAGCCCATGTCTCCACAATGAAGATGGATTAGCGCTCTGTCTACACACACAGGGAAATAGGAAGGCAGGCAGGGAGGGAGGGAAACAGAGGTGCACAGAGAGAGAGAGAGAGAGGGAGAGGGAGAGAGAGAGAGGAATGAAAGAAACAAGACCACATGGGAGAGAACAAAAACAGAGAAAAAGAGATTGAGCTAGGAAGGACATTTATTCCTGTGAAGATGCAGCATATGTCTGATGGACAGTAGCCAGTTCTGTATGACTGCAGTCAGTTTATTATCAGGAGAAAACAACAAGCTTGAGATGTGTCTCTCTGCACACCACACAGAACAGCAAAGCAGCACAGTAGAACAGTCCAGTACAGCACAGAATAGCACACTAAAGCACAGTGTAGCATAGCATAGCACATGACAACACAGTATAGCATAGCATAGCACAGCATAACAAAGTGGAACACAGCAGAGTGTAGCACAACATAGCATAGCACAGCACAACACAACACAGCACACCATAGCACAGCACACAACATACTGTAGCACAACACAACACAACACAGCACATAGCACAGCACACAACATAGCATAGCACAACACCAGCCCAAATTCCTGAACTGAGTCAAACTGCTCATTAGTGGTGTCTTCTATTACTGTATATAATGTAGGCCTACAGTACATGTCCTCCAGTGAATTCTGTAAACTTCTCCATGATCCTCTTGCTGTCTGCGCTGTGTGCTGTGCACCCAGAACACCTCTGCCATTTACTGTAAACGAACTACTGGCTCTGAAATGTGGAAAGGAAGCCATAACCACATTTTCCAACCAACACATTGATCACATGTCTACACATTGTATCCAGGATTCCTCCCTTGTTGAAAGATAAAGTGAAAGTCTTCAGCAGAATATCATCAATATAACACATACGCTCATCACTGAGTTTAATATGCAATATCAGGTGTTATTAAGCCCACTTAAATTGTTTAATTAGCAATTCCACAACTCATTCTTACACTCATCAGTAGAATATAGGCTATCACCCCAACCCCTCTCTTATTTTATCATGACATTAGTTGAGCTTGAGAGGGGAAAATAGCCTATAGCCTGCTGTGCATGATTCCTTTTCCATGTAAATCTGTCCATCCTATAAGATGTGTGTGTGTGTGTGTGTGTGGTTTTCGTAAAGCGCAGGCCAATGTACTGTAGGTTTCTAGTTGGCCATGCAGAGTGTATTGACCTGTGTAGACATCATCCTTATTACACAGTGTGAATAGCCTCCTGTGAGCGGCATGATCCTCCGAGAGCATAATTATTGTCAGATCAGTGATGGATCCTATTTTGAGCCTCCTGGGGATCCTTTCGTGTAACTGCATTACCGTATTATTGCGCTGAGGTGTCGTGTGCATACAGCCAGATTGGACTTGACTGCCAGTGAATGCTACGGGCAGAGGGAACGATGTCACTAAAATCTTGTTACTCACATTTTCTCTCCGCTAAGACACATCATTCAATTTTTGCATATAAAGAAATTAGTGTTCTCTAATAAATACATTTATAAAATATTGTTTTCAGACCGGGGAATTATAGTATCATTCATCCAGCTGATTCAAGGTTTCATGGCATTGTTGTAAAAGTGTCATATTGTCCATTTGGTGCTAACGGTAGGCAATTGTAACTGGATGTGCCCACAGCTGGGAGACTGCACGTGCCTAGAATGCAATTTTGGCTGTAATAAATTGGTCTTTTCATTTTCAAGGACAGGTATATAAAAAGAAATTCCCTTCCGTTTCCTGTGTTTGTGTTAAATTGTTCAGGGCACAAACTGTAGGTAATAAAACGTACCGTATTGTGGTTGCAAAATAATGCAATAATAACAACACAGTAACGCCATAATAAGTCATTTTGTGGTCACAGAACTGCTTAACATGATGCTATCATGCATCTAAACTTAAATCCCATTGCTGTGATTATTTGCAGTTGATGGTTCAATTTTGCTGCTGAAAATTACTTACCGTGACATACAGGAAAGAATAAGCATGCCACCATCATGTGCACACATCAAGCACATTATGCTGCTTACCCTTGGCCTAGTATGTTGAATATGAAAAAATTGTGTCATTCATAGGGAGGAAGAGAGAGAGAAAGAGAGAGAGAGAGAGAAAAGAGACAAACATAGCATGAAGAGTAAAGACAGAGAAAAAGAATGGGAGACTAGATGAAATGATGAGAGAACAGGAGAACGAGTGAGAGAGAGGGAGAAGGGGTGAGAGAGAGAAAGACAGAGAGGGAGAGAGAGTCAGAAGCTTTTAAAAGGATTTTGTCGGTTATTGACTGGTTGCACTCTTGTGCTAATAGCCATTTAAAGATTATAGGCCTGCTGGTGGAAATCAAGGCCTCCATTGTTCCCCTTATTGCATTCTGGCAGATGGGGGCTGACACAACAACACCCTGCCTCCCTGCGGGCACGCTAGCTCCTCACAGGCCTCCATCAGCACTCCCCCTATTGAACCAGCGCTAATAACTGCCCATGAATTATTAATTTACATGGGATATTGAGGGAGAGGTGGGGGCAGAGAGGGAGAGATTGGCACGCAGGTGCCAGCCCGGGAGGAGAAGAGGGGCTGGTCCAAAGAGTCCCCGGGTGACCATTTCTCGGAACATGGCGGGCATTCCGATAACGGGCACGGGAAGATAAAATATATATTCATTAAATGTCAGATTGCTGATGAAATGAGAGCGATCCATTAGTGGCCGGACAGCCAGCCCGGTAATGTTTCCCGGTTGTGCCGCGGCCGCAGGTCGGATAGGGGCGGGCGGCTTTTAGAGAGGGCCGAGGATGTCACGGGGATCGGATGTGAAAAGTTTGCTCAGCTTGCCGGTGTTGTAACAGACAGAGAGCAACTGCCCAGACAAAATATGGTGAGAGGAAAGGAGGGCCGCTGATGTGTTGTTCTAATGACTCATGGGAAAGAACATACAGTATGAATTTCAGATTGAACAAGTATGATGATTCAATGTTGCACAAAGTGATAATCAACTATAGGTTTGCGGGACATATTCAGATAGTACATGAGAGCACACCTTAGTCATTGGTCAGAAAGTTTCGTTTGGCTCCCTGTAACCTTTAAGTCCCATCTGATCAACTTTTGTTGTTTTTCTGAGCTCTACATTGGTGTATTTGGTTGTTGCTGTCTTTGCACTGTGGTTGCTTTCCTCAAAGGGAAACTCTGGATATTTCCTACACAAAGCCGTGGGAGAACAGTTGAGTGAATTATACAGCCAGTGGCAATGCTATTTTCATATGCCACTTATTCAAAATTAAACATGTAAACTTTTTAATACATTTGATTTCCTTGTAAGCCTCCCAAAATGTAAAGAAAATAATTAATAAGGCCCGAGGAGGAGCCTGGAAAATCTCATTACACAGAGAAGTAAGTGTTAATTGGCCTAAAATTAAATTCCATGTTTCCATGTGACTTCAGTAGCCTGGAAGCTGCACAGCTACTCAGTAGAGGTTCTTACTCTCTGGTCAGAGAAAACATTCAGAATTCCAAGCTCATCACAGTATACAGAATTTGATACTTGATAATTTGACTGATAATTTCACACATTATGCTCTGGATTGGAACTGAAGCTAGTATTCTAAAACAGCAATATTCAATTATATATTTTTCGAAAGCCGTCTATACCTGACATAAATATCATACATATACACAACAGAGAGAGAGACAGAGAGAGAGAGAGAGAGATCAGGAACCCAAGTAGCAGAAAGGCAAAAGAACTGCATGGCACGTGAACCTTTCCGTGTCAGTGCAGAAGATTGCCTGCTGGGAAATCTGTGCTCTCCCTGGCCACGCCTGGGCGAATGCCCACACTTCGCCATAGCCTACCGAGAGAGTTAAAGCAAAGAGAAACTTTAATAACCTACTGGCCAGTAGCCAGAACAGAAGACAAATAGCTCTGGACAGCATCCAGTGAAAACATGCCAAGTGCTGCTACTGGGCTTTATTAGCCCCAGTTTTCAGAACCCATCAAAGTGGAGAGGCGAATATCATAATGAAGGAAAAAATACCATCTGCATGCCTGCAAATTACAGAGGATGCTGGGAGCAGACCTGGAGGATGGGGAATGATAACATGAAGAGGGAGAGAGAGAGAGAGAGAGATATTACCTACAGTAGTGTATATATTCTCTGACTATATTCTGGGCTTCAGTGGTTGGTTGGGGGGAGGGGGGTGAATGGCGTGCTCGTATTTTCCCCGTCTTTAATTTCCTGTTGTGTTCTACTCCAGTGAAGTATGCTGTGATGAATTCGCTACCTATTTGCACTAGCACCCCCTTGTCTCACACCTGACTTCAATCATCTTCCCCCTCCTTTGGAGTCAACAGGAAGTGTCTCACTCTGTCCTGCTGCACTGACATGCCTGGCTTGTCATTCATGGCTCAGACTCTGGTGACTCATGTCCTTTTGTAAATGTCTCTGCAGGACAGCAACAATAACATCAAAAGGGCCTCACTCATTTGTTGCTTGCTTGTGGTGCTGCTGGTGGTGGTAGTGGTGTCAATGGAAGTGACTTTTCAATCAGTCTCCCGGCCACTGGCAGGCACTGTGTTGATCAGTTCATCTTTCAGACAGAAAACAGGGGCGGAGCGAGAGAGAGAGAGAGAGAGAGAGAGAGAGAGAGAGAGAGAGAGAGAGAGAGAGAAGGTGTGTGTGGGGGGTGGAG
>JASCQY010000258.1:2851345-2865579 GCA_030264315.1 Sardinella tawilis
CACCCCACCCCCCCCCCCCCCCCCCCACACACACACACACACACACACACACACACACCTTAATCTGCACAAATAGTTTGGAGGTCTTGACAGGCATATCAGAAGAGTCATCACAGAGATTGCAGGGAGGGAATTATTACAGCTCTCCTCCCTAAATGTGCCTAATTAAATGCTCAAATCATGTGCACTCAGCATAGACAGCACAAAGACTCTGAGAAGATGAATAATACAATACACATTCATCCTTATTTCCAGCCTTAGAGACAACTATGTATACAACTATGTAGTATAAAGGAAATATAATTTTATTTACATAAATCGGAAATCATTTGTAAGCAACTCTACTCACCGGAATGCACTCACACATAAACACTTAAAAGTATCACATACAGCATCTGATAAAACAAAATCTATCTAAATATATTTTTTGTTAATTTTTTTCTTTTCCCCAAACAAATTTACACAAACATATCTCCACTGGAGTGACCTTCATAGTCTTCATCATCACCGTCCTCTTCATCATCAATTATGCTGTATGGCTTCTTCTTCATCTGGTGACTTGGTCCTACTTGAGGTCCTAGGTAGAGAACACAGTCATCATTACAACTCAGACAACAGTGGTCTTTTTTAAAAGCAAAAAACGACTATGTTGCTGGTGATACAATGCTGTGCAAGAAGTAACACAGCATAACAGTAGGCTACATTATTGCTTTGAAAGCCTTGAAGGATAATGGGCGAACTTTTGGCATCTATAGGTTGAGATAAGTCAACATTTGAAGCTACAGTTCTCCAGCCTTCAGTGTGAGCAGAAAATGAGTGCATAAAGCAGGTTTGAAAAGGCCGAATGGATTCTCTTAGTGGTCGAGTCACCTTTCCCCAGTAGGGTTCAATGAGTTGGGAGCATTCCGGGAAAGAGAGCCAGAAAAACGGATCCTGGGTGCACCGATAAAGGAAAGGGGTGAGGGGGTGATAGAACCCCCCCCCCCCCCCCTCCCCCAAGAGATGAAGATAACATGGAGACAGTCACAGCAAGTAGATGCCATATAATCCACTCCCCTACCTCGCTTCTCTTCCCATCTCCTCTGTCGACCCCCCATCACAACCGCCTGTCATCACTAATGTGACTTTTCCTTCAGCATAAAGCCCCTGACAATGTAAGGCTATCTGCATCTCTGTGAAATTTCTCGGAAAGCCAAGTTCACCTTTACGTGCGCCCAGATGAGAGGTACTGATAGTTGGGCCTGCAGACGGGGAAGTGGGGCGGGGGATCGATGGGTCTCAGTTGTTGATAGCAACATCTCTTTATGCCACAGGTCAGACCGCAGTCAGCAAATGAATTGATTTGAAAATGGCTGCCCAGTGTTTGAGTTGAGATGCAAGGTACGGTTTCTATTCAGAGATTCCTTCATTCAGAAAACAGATGCAATCGGGAAAAGTGGTACGCATGAACCCCTCTTTTGACCATAAATGTTAATCATTGGCCTTGTATGTTTTTATTATTATTATTATTAGTATTATTATTATTATTATTATTATTATTATTATTATCATTTGTTTGTAAGACGTTTTATATACAGTAAGGCATATAAATAAACAAAATGGTCATTTCCTGGAACAATAATCTATATGCAGAGATTTTTGGAAAAAAGAAAACAATCACAAGAAAGCTGAGGCCATTATTTCTTTTCGGAGTGTGTCAGAGACTGCGCTTGTGCATTATTTTGGTGCTCAGACATACCTTTTCTCAGAACCTGCAATCTGGCCGAGGCAGACGCCTCTCCGAAGGCGTTCCTGGCAGCGCATGTGTACACGCCCTCGTCGTCGTGGCGAACGCTCTGGATCTGGAGCCAGCCGGTGAGTTCAAAGCGCTGGGGGCCTCGGCGAGCCTGGTAATTACACAGAGGGGCAAACACTGCTCACACGGCTCACGTGTGTCTGTCTGTGTGTGTGCGTGTGTGTGTGTGTGTGTGTGTGTGTTATGAGCCTCCGCAAGTCTAACAATTACGCTGAGGGGTCTTACACACTTTGGGCTCATGCTTTTGTCTCTCTCTCTCTCTCTCTCTCTCTCTCTCTCTCTCTCTCTCTCTCTCTCGGTCTCTCTCCCCATCATTCTCAGGTGAGTAGTATATAATTCAAGGAGGAGAGGCAATGTTATTGAGATACAGATCACACTTTAAAGTCTTTTTAATGTCGCATGACACACTCACATACACTAATAACCCTCTTTTCTCCTCACTCAACCTCTGAGTGTTTCTCTCTCCTTCTCATTTGGCTCACACAATGCATCAGTCTAATGACAAAGAACATGAACTCTAGGCTGTTGTTAATAGCTACTGACACACCTACGAGTAGGCCAAAATATATGTATGTAATATATGTACCATTGTACACTAAAACCCATCTGGCCTGAATGAGGACCTCAGTTATTCAGTTATTATGTGAGGATAATGTAATCAAATGATATGTACTTGTTTAAAGATGTGATTTCTCATTGCATTACCCTGTACAGTAAAAAGGCAATTAGAATTCCAAAAGAAGGATTTGAAACATTAACACATATCCATTGTTGGGTAAAAAAAAACAGTGCTAATGTCTGTTATTTCTGCATGTATACAGCTCTGAGTGTACTGTACCTGTGTAGCAATGTTGGAGTCATCAGCAGGAAGGAAGATGTTCTTCCCATCTTTCCTCCAGTGAATGGTGGCCAGGGGGAAGGAGGAGACCTCGCACACAAAAACAGCATCACTCCCCTCTAAGATGTGGCCATTCCGTGGGCCCATGGTGATGACAGGCTCTGAAATAAATAGATGGCAAAATAAATACATAAATATGATAAAGCCAAACATATCTGTTAGTGTAAAGCCTGTTTATGGCAATCAATTTACTTTCTATTCCATTATTTATGAATATGCCCTCTGTGACTAGTGTTGAGATAAACATTCAGTAAATCAGGAATGAATTCACACAGGAAAATATGCAGTTTGAGAAAGACACTGGAGCTGAGAGTAACACCGTGAATAACATAGCTTATAGATCTCTCTTAAACGACTGCAGTAGGATTTTACTTGATTTCATCTCACCTGTGCAGTACCAGGGATTTGACTGCCTGCAATAAAAGGACCATCCAGTTAATATCTCTGGGCTAATTAAAGTCATGATGAGCTATGTCTAATTGGAGCTGCAAGGAATGCTACAGTACTTGTGTGCTAAAGAAGGCCACAGGGTGATGTTATCTCATCTGGTGTGTAGTTAATGTCATTGTGTTTTATCAGGATTCCCAGTCAAACTAATTGGACTACTCGATCTGTTTCACACATCTTTGTTCATTTAGTTGTGTTGGTGCTAGCAACATTATGGTTTATGTTTTAATCTGCATAATGGACAATTGAATCTACAATTGTTGTCGTAGTTAAGTGTCCAGTTAACAATTCTTGTTGCACATCCTGGCAACTAAAATCAGTTAACACACCCCCAAAACACATTTACACCTTTCTCCACTATCTGTCTAAATGCTGGCCAAAGCTCCATTCCTTTGCCAACCCCACAAGACAGACTTTCAAAATAACAACAAATAAACGCAGCACAAAACACCTTCTGAATCCCATTCTCACTCTGCGCCTCTCCCAGAGCTATTACAAAGAATGCACTTACTTGATCGGCAGGGGCCGTAGTGTGCCACAGTGGGTCTGCTCTCTCCTTGTGCCAGGCCGCGCTGGGCATTGCGCAGTTGGCACTTGTTCTCGTAGGTCTTCCCATCCGTGGCACACAGCACCTCCTGTTTGGCACACATGCAGATGGGCTTGGGCGTCTCCTGTTCATCCACGCCAGACAGAAAGTGACTGCTCTCTCTGGGTGGAACGCGGCACCTCAGGCCCTCCCCACAGCGTCCGTAGAACCCTGTGGCTGGGTCGAGGTCGCAGAACTGTCCCTCGGCATTGCCACACTCCCAGCAGCACCCGCAGGCATCCCGCACGCGGCCCGCCGGGCACCCCTGCAGGAGGTGAGCAGAGGGGCACAGCTCAGGGTGGCACACCTGCGGGCATCCCCCTCGCTGCGCCACATGGGACAGCCAGTTGATGTCCTGAAGGAACTCCACGGGCACTGACTCAACACTGAGGGCCAGCAGCACAGCCAATGCCAGTGTCACCTCCACAAGAACCATGCTCTCTAGAGGAGGCAGTCCCTTGACAAAGGAAAACACACACACACTCACACACACTAAAGTGTCCCCAGTTGTTTTGCCCTGTTAATCCTCCAGGTGGTCCTTGTCTAAGATAGTCTTCGTTCCAGAGTCTCAGAATGCTTCCATCTGCTCGGTATGAGTGGCTGGTCTGATGGTTGAGCTCACAGTGGAGATGAGTGATCTTCACCAGGCTTTAAGGCCTGATCATATCACCTGTCTGTCAAAATGTCCAGGCCCGATGGTACCAGGAGGCTTAAGTGCAGTTTATCTCACCCCTCTCTCTCTCTGTGCTGATCAAGTGCTGTCAGTCTGCCTTCACAGTTTGCATGTGAACTGAGACCTTCACAGACAGGCGAAAGGAGCAGACGAGGCAGAAATGAGAGAGACAGAGGCAGAGGGCTTCACAGACCGTCTGATGCTCCGCTGACCCCACTTTTAAATTGCAGGGTCCATCAGCCAGGTATGGAGAAGGCGGGACTAGAAGCTAGTGCTATCCAATCAAAAGTCTGTCTCCTGGGATTGGGGGAGGTGCGGTGATGGTCACAGTCATGGCCATAAATTCACCTCTACACACCTGGTACAGGATAATATTTGCACCTGAAAACCTTGGGGTGCTTTAGGTAATTATGCTCAAAATGGGCAGTCATTTTGTTGTCAAAATGTCTGGTGCTATACTGGTGCAAGACTGTCTAACATGCATGGTTAAATTTCTCACTTTCTACGACTTTAAAAGCCTAATAAACAGGCAATGTTCAATCAAATGCCTTGGTCAAATATTCTTGTCATTGCATGGCAAATCTTCACAACACTAAGCATAACACAATGAACATAAATAGATGTAAACTTGTAAAATAACAATATTGTAAATACATACCACTGTATTATTTATCTTTACTTTCTTTACTTTCTTCAGGCCTTTGTTTTAAATAAACAGTCATTTCAATGTCTTCTTGTTTCTCTTAGTATCGGAAAATGGGCCGATTTTGCTTCTTAACCGTTATGGACCATTCTGACAATAGAGAAATGTCTCCGCATTGTGCAAAGTATGCCAAGACTGTAGATGTTGTCGTTGTGTAAGAGTGTGCTGCTCGTCAGCTAGAGCAGCACATGTTAATGCCTAATGATTGTGAAAGGGCCTGCAAGCATGTGAAAGGAGTGGGCGAGTATTTGCCCACCTCATGCTCCTGATTTATCCCAGAGTCTCACCTCTCCTCGTTCAAACAAAACAAACAATTAGCGGGCCATTATGGGCCCATTGTTAATTGTAAATAATCCATCATTAATATTGATTAGCTGTGTGGAGGAGATCTCATTCAGCTCACTGGACGACTAATGAGTGGCCCTTATTGGAGCTAATTGCCTAAAGCTGCCTCAATGGACTGTTGAGAGGAATGAGCTATTCCAATGCAAAGAGGAGAAAGCTGCATGTATTGCATTGCAGGGGGCTGGTACTGAGAACACAATGATAGAACATGCTAGAAGACTGAGAATAACATTTTAAATCTACCTATTGACATCCATCACCTTGCTTTTTGGCAGACTTTGGCTGATTACAAATTTTACACAAATACAAATTTAGTCTAGAGCAACATGATGTGCAAAACTAATGGCACTTGAAAGGAACGTTTATGACTTTTGTGCTGGTCAGCTGTTTTGGCCTTTGACAGCATGCAAATCTGCTAAACCATGTGACCAGTTCAAACAAGCAGGGACATGGTCACTCTTGCAAGAGTGTGATGACAACATTGGACGCAAAAGAAAAAGCATGAGTGTCGCCACTGACCTATGCAGACCTAAGTAGTCACTCGGATAGCCATAATCATGGTGGGAGCCCTTTCGATCTTCTACTTTTCCTTGAAAGCATACCAGCTGTCTGGCTGTATGTTTTATGAAAGGCAACACACATCTCTTCCTGGGTCAAGTTGAAAGATTTAGTGTAGGAGACAAGCAGGAGAGCAATGTTTTACAAGGCGTCAACAGTGTCAGCCACTGTAGTAGATACTTAATAAAACACCTATAAACAAAGCTTAAATAAATAGCTTACCTATAAACAAACCTTAGCATTATTCTGTTGGTTAACACCTGTGGTTAGTTTCAGACATATTTAGTAATGTGAAAACAGCATGTGTACAACAAGTCTTGTCACCTCATAAACCGGCAAATCTGATGAAGCAATGCAGATGCTTTCATGCAAATAAACAAAGACTCTTCTGTGTGTGTGTGTGTGGGGGGGGGGGGGGGGTTAAGAAGGTTTACCACTTTCTCTAGATTTAGTTAGCCAGGTTTATCACTTAACCACCTGCTTGGGATCACCACCACCCCTCTTGGCATTTAACATATTAGATCTGAAGAATGCACATAGTTGGCACAGCACTATATGATAGATGACTGTTATCCCTGCCATATAAATCAGTGTAAAGATTTACTGTCAACTCAAAGATCACAAGGAAATATCCTGTCCTTTCAACATTATGTTTCTGTTGACATAAACTTTCATTCCCTCTTTGATCTCAGTTCTAGGCTACTTCCTCTACATTGGGTAAGAGACCCCATTATCAATCAAGATTGAAACTCATGATAAATCATCCATCTAGCCACGATGCAGAAACAAGCTCATGTAGCCCTCACAGCAAGGGAAGAGCATTGACATGTGTGAACACACACCCTAGTCCAACTGACAGTCAACTACCAGACTGGAGAGTGTTTCTGCCGTCTAAATGGCGACTGTAATGATACGTGTTTAAAATGTCAGCACACTGCCATAATGGCCCCAGATGACAATAAACTCATATAAGCAGAACTGGACACTTTCTCATCTACAGACCTTTTTATGTTTGCCCCAGCAATGCTTCAAAACCAAATAGTTCCCAAAAGGTTACTTAAGGCACAGAATGATACAAAGGCTGTATGAAGACAATACCACTTCTGTCATAACCGGCATTAATACTATAAACTCAACTGATTTCAAGAAAAAAGTAAACTAAACTATTAAAATGCTTTTCCGATATTCTTCGCTCTCTAGCATGCGGTTTGCATCTCTCTCACACAGATGACTTTTGTATAGTACTTACTGTGGTATCACCTGCGAGGGCAAAGTGCTTTCCAAAAACTGCAGGCCTGGCTTAGTCTGAATAATTAACAGCAGTGCACTGACCGTCATTTATGTGAAGCACTTTCTCATTAAGCCTTCTCCTGGGAGAGCCTAACGGGAACCCCCAAACACACACACACACACACACACACACACACACACACACTCTCTCTCTCTCTCTCTCACACACACACATACTGTACACCTGCACACACACTCACACACCATTATGAAAAGCATTGAAGCTTTAAAAAAATAAGTACCTTGTTCTCTTAAAAGGTTTCTATAAACAAGAGTGGAAGATGCTGTACCCTACTGTATGACTGCACTTCCACCACATAAAAGCTTGTGTCTAAACCTTTTGAGTAATCGTAGGATACAGGTTTTGTTTGTTGTTGTTTTAAAAGACTGAAGTAACAATGGAGTAATTCATTTATTTTACTATTTCATTTGCATGCCTTTCGTTCTTGTCAGAAGATCGGATCCGTCTCAGCAGAGTTACAGCACCATCACGCCTTGATGAGGAGTCTGTTCAAATTAAACCTTCATCACTCATTCTGTCTTTCATTCATGTATGACCATAAAATACAGTCACTCTTTTCAGTCATCCATATTACCACCATTTCACGTGGATCCACAAGCATCATAGCACTGATGGCCTTCTGGAAAAGCCCATAAAATAAAACAAAACATAACCACAAAACTCTCTTCTAAGGTCAAATGTCATTCGCTGAATATCAATGACCTCATATCAGCTTCCATCTAATAGCAAAGACACCAACAACAGTTCAACAGGACAGCAGTGAAAGCCTGGAAGCCTAAAGCTACAAACTTTGCCTGCGTCTCCTCTCCGTCAGACCCCTCTCCCTTCATCGGCCATCTGTTCTGGAAGAATCTGTTTCACTCTGCGAGCCAAGCCCAGCCTTTATTGGTCCTAATGGCGCTATCAGCTGAGCCGCTAAACCCAATTACTGCTTAAAAAGGGAGGCCACCCCAGCTAATCATGGCCGTCTAACCCGATTTTGCTGTGATGAAGAGACGGGATAAAGAGCAGTTAATGGAGGGAGAATGATCTCACAAATACAAAAAACTCAATTCATTTCTTTGGGATGGCAATCTGTCCGACTCAGCAGTAATGGAGTGGAGTTTCATTAGACGCTGGGCCTAAGCAGCAACGCGACGCCACCCCCTTAGTCGCCAAATGACAAGAAAGAAAACATTAACTGCTCACACTTCTTTCTGGGGGGGGGGGGTCTCGTCTTTTTGGAGAGAAACACAATCATGAATGAGGAAGCCTTTCTCAGTGATACTGATGACATTATAGCCTATGTGCTGCTCAGGACATGGCAGGGAGGCAGATTAGCCAAAATCCAGCTAAATATGTAGGCCTGATGCATGATAGGCCATGTATTCCAGAAGCCCTAAAATATTTACAATAGAATCACTTGTTTGCCAGCTGAGCAAGAACAAGACCAGGTCCTCAGAGAGATGGGAACGCCATGTAAACTGGGATTCACATTTCTAACAAAAAAGCAACAAACAAACATCAAACCACAAATACAACAATACAACAAGTACAATCAATTGTGTTTTCTCTCTATGAGTAGCGATTAACACTGCATGTTTAATGAAGGCCTCCTTGGCTGGGGATTAGGCTAGCTCCACGGGAGCAGAGGATGCAGAGGTAGCCTCATCTGTGGACATGTGCAGTGGGCAGAGCCCAACAAACGATATGATCCAGAAGGCAATGGGATGGTCAGCGGGCAGGGCTGGGCCCGGGCCTTATGCAGACGGACATTAGGCCAAGCCGGAGTTAAAATCCTATTAGTTTGAGTTGGGAATCAGATTATCGTCGTCGAGAATCACTCGTCTGGCAACTAGGGTCTAATTTACGCCAATCAACGGCAATTATTGAGGGGAAGGGGAGCTCCTATTAGGGAGCTTCATCCACTTAGTCTAATGAATGGGGCAGATTCAATCTCTCACTGAGAGACGTATTGGGGAGCAGCAGCTGGGGGCTACTATGCTGTGCTGAAGGAGCATCACTGTTATTTATCATAGAAGGGAGGGGACGACTGCATGAGAGAGGTCAGAGTGCTAGAGTCAGACTCGGGGGCCAGAGAGGGGGGATTCTAGCACAGGCACAAGGTCAAGAGCACCGGATAGGCTAGGCCTATCATATATACTCAGTCATTTTTTCCACAAAAACAACCTTTTCGTGTCTCCTAAAAACACCAAATTACAGTTCTGATTGTAAAATAGCTGAATAACACTTCAGTTAAGTTTGTCAATCTTGTAACGTGGATATGATCAAAGACTCATGGCCATTTACCTCTTACTATTAATATATTGTAATACAATAATATATAATTATGATATTAATAATATCTAATAATTGTATTAAGACAAATTAAAATTATTCATGTTTATGTCATCTTTACCTTTTCCAGAGTGTAAATTTGTTCACGACTCTCTAGAAGAGAAGGAATACTATAGCCTGACAAGCCAGACTTAAAAAAACTTCTTTCCATTCGTATTTTAACGTCTGACTCGTCAGGCTAGGAATACTATGCCTACAACACCACAATAACAAGATTGTAAACAAGTGGCGCCCTCTAGTGCGAGCTCCGGACAAAGCAACTGGAAAATAGTTTACAATTTCTTAGGATGAAAAAAGAACGTTCATGTAGTTGATTTCTTCTATTTAGTCTCATATAGTGAATCGCATGCTGACCACAAATTGGCACTAGTTGTAATGATTTATATGACTATTTCAAAGGTCTATGAATACTTTTAAGGACCTGGCTGCTAATCCTGCATGCATTAATAACTCCTCGACGCTAGGTGTCAGGCGTCACTTGAGGAAAAAGGACTCTAGTGCCCTCAACAAAATTAGCCGTCCTTTCAACCCTTCAACCTATGAAGATTCTCTACATAATCAAGATTTCAACATGGCGTCCGAAGTACAACAGATGAATAATACAAGCTAACAAGCTGGTGTCACTGAGCCGGTAGATAAGGCTTACAAGCTCCAGTTGTACTATGCAGGAAAACAACCAGTCAGTATTACGAACAAAAAGCAGAAAAAAATAAATAATGGAAACGCGGGGTATAGAGCAGATGTTTGACTTCCAGAGGTAAGAAACGTTGCCCCAGCTAAGCTAACTAGCTAACTAGCTTAGCTAGCTCGCCGCTTGCTTGCAAATTAGCTGCCTAAGTGTGTCAGCTTTGTATCTTAAGCAACGTCAGCCTTATTTAGCTAGCGATAGCCATGTTACTGAATGTTACCAGAGCGGCGATTTAGCCATAATTTCAGCTCCCTGGTTGATCTAAACTTCACCTATAACATTGCAGAAAAGACACAAGTTCATTTAGCTGTTTCATAGCATGCTAAGTTGTTTATTAATGTAAATATTAGCTGTCACCCTCCAAGCCATGTCAAGTACCTTTCGTTACTCCAAAAACAAGGAACCACTGCTTTCATTAACTTGACTAGAAACCTTGTCAAAGAATTAGAGTGTAACTATTGTAAACATGCATGCGAAAGCACATACCACATTACCTCGGCCCTACATCCATAAGGTTTGAGACCGTATGCCTTTTGCTATCAGCTAACGTGAGATGTGCTAAGGGTGGGAAATCAAGGTTTGCCTGGGAAACTTTAGCAACAACTTGATTAATGACGCTAGTCAGTGTCGTTACCTCGTGTATGTATTTCAAGATTTGACCCAGAGAGTCATAGTTGCATTTTTCTGTTACAGGTTGCCAAATGACGGGCTGGTACTGTTGCTGCTGCTGCTGTACTCACCTATTGGCCTCTGTTTGATGTTATTGCGAATATTTATTGGTGTCCATGTATTCTTAGTGAGCTGTGCACTTCCTGACAGTATAATTAGAAGGTAAGATGATATGGTAACATCCCAACCAAGAAACTCCATGCTGTACTGCCTTGGGACATTTGGGAAATAAACACGTGACATGAACATTCACACACTCACATTCTTACCACTTTGAAGCAAAGCTGAAAGTCGTTCTTTGGAACATCACTTGTTATCCATGTAATCTATGGCATATCTTCTAAGACAACTCAAACTTTGGCTGCCTGCTCGCCAAAGTCAATCAATCAATCTAGAAGCAATCAGTCTCCATTGATATGAAGTCTGGGTTTACTCAGGCTACCTGAACATCACTTGGGCTAATGTTTCCCTCTCTCTCTCTCTTTTTAATCTCCCTTTCAGATTCATTGTAAGAATAATGTGCTCTGTGCTTGGCATGCATGTGCGACAGAACAGTCCTCGCTTGAGAGATAAAGATGTGAAGCTGTACATCAGTAATCATGTTACTCAATTTGATCACAACATTATAAACCTCCTTACGTCCTGCAACACAGTAAGTTTTTATCTCTATGTCCACCCAGCGACAACAGCATAGAAATCAGCTCTGTGTGTGTGTGTGTGTGGGGATGGATGCTAAAGTCATTCTACTTGCTATTCCATGGCTTAGGGCTGCCCTTTGTCTTTGAGCCCTACTGTTGCTTCAGTTGTTGCCAGTATAAAGGCCTTATTCTTAATAGCCACAGCTGTGTTGACCTAGAGTTAAGACAGTATCCTTATTATCTGCTAGTGCCCACTTGAGACCTGCCTCAGACTGCTCAGCAACACACTGTTTCTCCCTGATTATGTTGTTCTTAAAGCAACACGCCACCATTTGTGGAAATTTGTTCATTTTCCATCTCCCTTCGAGTTAATTGAGCCATGCCTTTCTCCTGTTCATTCAGTCCTTCTGGGGATACCACTTTTAGCCGGACCGTTAGCATCTCGCCTGGTCTAATCCGATTCAATGATACATGCTAACTTGGAGCTAAAAAAATGGTATTGCCAGACTCAGAGAAGGACTGGATGAACAGGAGAAAGGTATGACTCAATTAATTAACTCAAGGGGAGATGGAAAATGAACATATTTCCACAAAAGGTGGCATGTTACTTTAACTGCTTTTGAGATGTGCCATACTGTCACAACTTAACAAATATCAGAATGCACTTCTTGTGCAAGAAGGAAACTCAATGCTGCTTTGTTGGTAAATAGAAGAAGTGTGTAGTGTACGTCTGCCAATGCGAAATGTCTTCCTGACCCAGCTACCATCTCTGCCTCCCTCCACAGCCTTTGCTGGAGGGCTCCGCAGGCTTTGTGTGCTGGGCACGGGGCTTCATGGAGCTGGGCGGGGTGGCCGAGAGCCGAGCGGAGCTGGCAGGGACCCTCCAGAGGTACTGCTCCACCCCTGAGGCTCCTCCACTGCTGCTTTTCCCTGAGGAAGACACCACCAATGGCCGAGCAGGGCTCCTTAAATTCAGGTAATGATGCAAGGGACCGTGGCCGTGGTAATGGTCCTCTGCTATACACCTGTATGGTATTTCACATTCACATTTCACACGATGATATGTAGCTTTAGCTGGGCTGGAAATGGCTCAAAGAGAGTTTGACAGGGCCCTTTGCAACCCACTGTACTCAAACAGCCCGTGAGTAAACTGTGAGAATGAGCTGTTTGCTGATTCCCTACCAGTCAAACAGACAAGGCGATAATTCAACTCTAAGCCAGTGTCTCAGGATTTGGGCAGAGCTACTTAAAATTAACAAACTTTTCAAATTGGCCTGATTTCTCTGTTTATTTCTTTTCATTGGTTATTGCAGACAGTGAAGACAGTATTACATTTTCACTTGCGCCATATAACTCAAATTCATATAGACCTCTCATATATTTCAAAAACAACAGGTGAGACGTTTTATGTGGCAGGGCACCTTTAAGTGTGTCACAAACGCGTAAATGTAATGATTAAGGTGAGAACTTCAGTATGTGGATTGGCACTTTCCATATATCGTATCTTAAACTGAGCAAGTGGCATCACTCGGGTCTGTCAGCAAGATCCATTTAGCTGCCAAAGCACTTAGCACAATATGGAGAAATAAGTCTCAACAGAGGCAAGAGACCACAGGATCCAGTAAGCAGACAGCAGGAAGCGTGTTGGGTTTGTCTGTTCTGTCTACACCTTACTTAGCACCTTGAGCACATTGGGATGGTGGTGTTGGGTGACGATGCAGTTAAGAATATTGCTAGCCAGCGTGTTGCTGGTGTTGGTGACACGCTGAGGTAAGGCACTGCATGTAATGGCTCCTGTGAGTTAGCAGGGGGATCTCTCTCTCTCTCTCTCTGTCTCTCTCTCTCTCTCTGGGAGTGATGCCAGGCTTTCAGGTCATTTGATTCCAGACGGTACTACGGCTTAATCTGAATAGAGCAGAGAGCGTTAAGGACAAGAAAGGAGATTTCCTTATTAAAGTCCCCTTGCCCATCTTATTGATATTGCTGATCTACACACAGGCAGTTTTCTTTGTTGCCTCACCTCTATGTCTTCTCTTAAAAACCACCTGTTGTTATTGGATTCTTTTCTGTTGTCACATTCTTCTACTTCATAGCTTTGTGATGATGGAGATGTACCTTAGTGCCCAGAATTATAGCACTGCAGTGCTCACATTACCAGTGGTAATGCATTCATGTTGGTGTAGTCACATGGAGGTGCATTAACGGTGTTGTAATACAGTAGGCCTGTTTCATTCATGCTAAACTATGAATCTTTTTAGTCTGTGTTGAATTTTAGTCTCTCTCTCTTTCTCTCTCCCTCTCTCCCCACACACAGACTAATCCCGGGATTAGTGGTGTTTTGAGTGTTTACATTCTGGCCAAAGCTTAGTCTTAGTTCCAGCAAAGCATATGTGCCTGGATACTTAAAGAAAGCAGTCACCTCCAATGAAAAACATTTTTGAGAAATGCTTCAGTAAAACTGCCAGGATTGTGGCAGGTACAGAGTTGAGGTGGAATGCAAACATTAGAACTTAAAGGTACACTATGCAAGCCTCCCCCCTACAGGCGACGATTTATTTAAAATATAGCAACAAGATTGTACATTC
>JASCQY010000258.1:2867167-2878479 GCA_030264315.1 Sardinella tawilis
ACAGCGGTGAAATAGCCTTCATTCGCCCCGGAATGAATTATTTAACCATCAAAGTGACTACGACGCTGATATATTAAGCTAAAAATGTTGCATAGTTTCTCTTTAACACAGGTTTAAAGACTTTGCATAAAGAAGAAGTACCTGAATGTCAAATCACAGAAATGAAGCCCTGACTAGTTTGTCTAGTGTCGGTAGTACAGTTTACTGTACCGTAATGTACAGGTCATGAAGGATTTGGTTCACATTTTTTGACCGACTTACTTTTTTTTTTTTTTTTATTTTACTTTCTTCATAGCAGTTTTGTATCAGCCAGTGCATAGGAGCATGTGCTCGGCCTCATCTGAACATTAGAAGAGTGTCCCAGTGTTACTGATTATTCCCGCAGTCTATTCATAGAGTCTTCTATCTTAATTGCCCATACATTCCTACAGTGAGTGAGTGTGAATGGACTTGTTCTTTGTCCCGTAAGCCCAGGCTGAGGCGGCACGCTCCCCAGGTCTGCAGTCTAGTAATGTGTGTTTCTCCTTCTCCTCCCCTTCCTCCTCCTCCTGCTCTCCAGCTCCTGGCCTTTCTCTGTGACGGACTCAGTTCAGCCCGTGGCCCTGCTGGTGCAGAGACCCTTCCTAGCTGTGGTAATCCCAACCTTTGCACGGCACCACATACAGTACATGGATACACACACATACTAACCAGCTCCTCTGGGTTACTCTGGGTTGCACAACAAGTTGTCATTTTGGCTTAAATCCTCATCTATGCCACTGCTTAGTTGAATTTTTATGTTGTTCAAGACCCAAGAAGTTCTGTTTTTTATCTCGTAGTCCCAGAAAATTGTCTTGGGTTTCAGGCTCACAGAGGGGTTGGGGAAGAAAGATTAACGAGCACAAATCCTTTGTCCATAGCGTACAGTATGTTGTTGCATAAATAGTGTTGTGAAGTCAGCCATTAAAATCCACAAGCAGACAGACCGGCTTATCAGTTGCTCTGGATATGACACTTTTATATAGTCAAATTTTTTTGTGGTAGTGATGATTCGGCTTGCTTTTTCTCTTGAAATCTTTGGCACTGTAGTTTTAAACACAAATACACAGTTGAATTTTAATTGAATAGAATGCTGACTGTTCTTTGACAATTATACGATCACTAATGTATTTCTCTGTCTTCTAGACAACGCCTGATTCATCTTGGCTAACAGAATTGCTGTGGACATTTTTTGTTCCGTTCACAGTGTACCATGTAAGGTACTACACATGACTGTTTCTTTGTTTCTGTGTTTGGACTCTTCCTAGTTATTGCACAGGTGATTTATTCACTATTAGCACAAAGCAGTGTAGGCGTCATCACTTGCACCATTACACTACAGGAGTTCGTATAGAGTGACCTTTCCGTGCACCCTCAAGGGGTTGCAGTGTTATTAATGCCTTGGAAAAGCCTCTGGCTAATTCCAAAAGCCACATGGGAACATTCCAGCTAATATTGTTGAGAGCTTATGAGAATTCTTTAGCAGTACCCAATGATGCAGACTATCTTTGCTTTGTCAGTACCCAATTCAGTGTACAGACTTCGTTATGACAACAGTGTTGACCGAATCACCCCTTTTTTGTCTCCCTAATCTCATTAGTGTGTCTCTCCCTCTAGATGGCTACCACCCATGGCCAGACAGGAGGGGGACTCGCATCAAGACTTTGCCAACAAAGTCCAAGAGGTATGGTCTTGAGAGATGTCTCTATGAAGAGAAACAAAAGTGCAGACAACAAACCACAACTGATGATTTGATTACTGATGAAAATTACTATACTCCAGTCTTTGCTGGGTAGAAATGACTTTGCTTAGACAGTTAAAATAATGGGTGTTGTGTGTTTGACACATCTGTGTGGCTGGCAAAGAGGTATCTAGGTAGCCTGGCTAACACCAAAAGTTCGCGCATCGTCTTGCCATCTCTCCCCGTTGTGTGATTGGCTCCCAGGCTATGATTGGTTCCCAAATTCATGCGAAAATTTCGGCCATGGTCTCCAGGCTGCCGTGCAGTTCGGAACGAGCAAGCAAGCCAGCATGGGTATTTCCAGGCTAGTATCTAGAGGTAATCTGTGGAAAATATGTATAGATTTCAGTTGTCCTCGTTTAAACCAGTATTTTAAATCTGGATGATCTGATATCTCTGCCAGTTCTGTAGGCTTTTGACAAGCCCATGAAATGTTAATCTCGTTATCTTGTGTGTTTTGTGATCCCTGTGCTGTAGTTTCTCGCCACCGAGCTTGGCGTGGTGTCGACGCAGATCACCAAAGCAGACAAAGCCGAGCACATCAAAAGGAAAAGGCACACGGCGGCACAGACGGCGAGCACCAGTAAGGGTCTCTCTGCTGGCCCGGCCTGCAGCTGGGCTAATCGCGTGCCTCTGATCAGATTTAGACTGCATTGTTTGGACATTACATTGGGAAGATCCAGATTCTGCCATTCTGTAGTAGACACTCTGTCTCCCTGCTAGATCCTCCTTAACCTATCGGCTTGATAATATGAGAGGATTTGTCACCCTTTTCTTTATCCTTTAATTTTAGGATCACTCTTTACAACCACTTGTACGAAAGGGAGAACTGCATAGCTGCTGATTTACATGTTAATTTGTGACATGACTGTGAATTCCTTTATTGCTGCAAATTTTTGCTTGATTTCTTTCGGAGCCGTCCTGTGATGAAGTTGTGGACGCATGTTTCAGATCTGGGTGCCCGACCTCGCTCAGTCCCACGAGGCTTCATGTCGCCCAGCTTAGGGGCAGAGGACCCCAGGGTCATCAGGATGGCCCAGCAGGTGAAGGATGTCCTCCCTGATGCCCCCCTCAGTGTCATCACCAGAGATCTGTGTACGTCTTCACCTGACACTCTTCCTCCAGCCTTGGGGGCTCTCCCCAGGAGCTGGTGCTTGTAGTGACCAGTGATTGTGTGTGTTGTCATCTCAAAGCCCTAGATTACCCCTTTGTGTTTGCTCAGGAGCTCTTGTTTATCCCTATCAGCCTTCTTGTAAGTCTATGGAGCCGTGAGACTGCAGTGAAGAGAAACAAATGAGTTCCTGGTATCTGATCATCTCTCTCGTGTCTGAAGCTAATCCGTGCTCTTCACTGATACGTTTGTCGTGTATGATAATCTCTCTTGTGTCTGAAGCTAATCTGTGCTCGTCACTGATGCGTTGTTCAATTCATTCTGGACCTTTGTGTTTTGGGTGCAGTGCGGACCAACTGTGTGGACACCACCATCACCAACCTCTTAGAAAGGACTGAGGAATACCCACCAGAGGCGCCGAGCAGTTCATCAGGGTCTCTATGGCAACAGCCTTCATCATCCTCCTCCTCCTCCTCCTCCTCCCAAGCTGCTGCTTCAGCACCCATCCCGACCATCAAGGTTAGTTGAAATGGCCGAGATGTGCTCAAAGTGGGGTTCAGCTGTACTGTCTATAGAGGTGGTAGAGTGGGCAGTGATACTGTAAACACTGGGAAGCATTCAATTGTAACTTGTTTCTCATGTTTTTCTCCTCCATACAGCCAGCTGCCAAAACCTTTGGAAGATCTCCAATTGACAGACACATGTCCCTACAAGAGAGGAAAGAGGCCTTGTATGAGTATGCTAGACGGTATGAACGGCTTTGATTTCTATTTTGCACTCTTGCAATGCAGTATTTGTCTTTTTTATAAAGCCCTCGGTATTTAATGGCATCCTGGCACAGTGGATTTCTCATCTGTTCCCCGTACTCTCCTGCCTTTCTTCTCCACCAGGCGCTACATTGAGAAACATGGCTTGAATCCAGAGGAGGACATTTGAATGAGTTTTGTTCTTCTTTGAAGATTCAGTATATGAGGAGAGCCACTCGATGGACAAGAGAAGCAGTAATTGTGGTGAAAACCGGGCACGACATCAGCTGAATGGAAACGTTTTTGATTACCATGCGTGCTCGGGAGAATACGGGGCTGCGGAGATCTCAGCAGATTTTGTTTTTTATTCTCTTGCATGGCAATCATGCATGTCTTTTTAATTATCTCTCTCTGCAAGAAGAAGAAAATAGATTATTTTGGTATCAATTTGTATCAAGTCCCAGTGACAGTGACACATCTCATATTATTTTTATAAGTCCAGAAGTGGAATTGAAAAAGCAAAGGTTCAGTTTTGTGTGGTTTGAGCTATGACATGTTTGAGGTTCATTTTGTTCTGAGGACTCTTTTGTCGATGCAGCATCAGCTTTTAAGGACATTAAAATCATTTCTTGATGCAATGTGATTGACCTCTTCTCATGTTTGAGGACACCATTGAGGCTTTCATTAAAATAAATGTCTGCTAAAGTGGGTTAATAAAGAAATATGCAGTTGCTACAGTTAATATATTTTTCTTCAAATGGGGAAGGACGTATAGTTTATGTTGATTTTTTTTTTTAGTGAGTGAAGCTGTTGTTAAAGAATTATGGTCTTAGTTCTAACACAAGGTTTTTTTTTACCATATGGCTCATTATTAATGTTTCAAATGAATCTGAATGATGGTTTAGATAATTCTGTTATAATCTTTTCAGTTGTTTGCTTCACCATTTTATTTATTTTTTTGGCCAGCATGCTTCATTTTTTTGCCAGCATTTGTTTCAGGGGGATTTATCATTATTTTAAAGTTTATCATAACTTTAAGTGAATGTCATTTTCGCACAGTAGCTTGATGGTAAAGCTTTAGGATGGCTCCTAACCCCCCTTCCCCTTCACTAAGCTGGCCAAACCCCCTGCTTGTGTTTGTCTTCTCCATTTGTAGTATTGCTCCTAAGGAAACACCCTACAGAGTAGAAACCCCACCCAGTAAGATGCCACCAAATCCGAGGATATATAGACCCTCTGTGTAGATCCACACAAGTGTACAGTTTCAAAGCTTTGCCAGGAAGTGCTGAGTGCCATTCTGCTGGAGTTCCAAATGAGGGAGATAGTCCACTTACAGACTGGCCAGTGTGGGAATCAGATTGGTGTCAAGGTACTGTATGGACTGGACACACTTTGTTGGACAGGTCACATTTCATTACCAAGTCAAAGGGAAGTTTAACGGGGGATTTTATGCGTTAGAACAAACAAAGAGTCAGAGGGATTTTGTTCCCTCAGGCTTCAGAGGACTGTAGATAGCTTCTCAATGTACTGTACCTCTCAATGTCAATCTCCAGTGATGGGACTATAACAGCACACGAATATCCTTCATTTTGTCCTGTACGGAGTGAGATGTTATATTTGGTGGATCATACCCCAGTATCTACGTCATTCATACTGCTGAATTTAGCCTTTTTTTACCCTTCTGGATAGTTTTGGGAAGTCATCAGTGATGAACACGGTATTGACCGAACAGGCAGTTACCATGGAGATAGTGATATTCAACTGGATAGAATCAATGTTTTCTTCAATGAAGCCTGTGGTAAGAAATAATCCTGCGTGGTTACTGTACGTTGTTGAAAACATTTCCTACTATACTTAAAGCCCACCTTCAGCTAAAATGCGTAGAAATGTATTGATTTGGATCATCTCCAGGAGGACGCTACTTTCCCCGTGCTGTCCTTGTGGATCTGGAACCTGGCACAATGGACTCTGTGAGGTCTGGACCATTTGGCCAAATCTTTAGTCCAGACAACTTTTTGCTTGGTAAGACCTATCTATGAATGGGTTTAACCGAGATTAAACAATATTGTGATGAGGGCCAGGCAGCAGTGATTGTGCTGGCTGATTTGCAGATATTGATTTGGTTACAGCATGATGCGTAGTGATTTAAATAATGCTGGTCTGTGGGGGAAGGGTGGATTTAAGAAGAATCACAAATGATTGTATCTTGAATATTTCTTATATCTTTCTCAGGTCAGAGTGGTGCGGGCAACAACTGGGCGAAGGGCCATTACACAGAGGGAGCAGAACTTTTGCACTCAGTACTTGATGTGGTCAGGAAAGAGGCTGAGAGCTGTGACTGTCTTCAGGGCTTCCAGCTCACACATTCCCTGGGTGGCGGTACTGGTTCTGGTATGGGTACCCTGCTTATCAGCAAGATCCGTGAGGAGTACCCTGACCGCATCATGAACACCTTCAGTGTGGTGCCTTCCCCCAAAGTGTCTGACACAGTGGTAGAGCCTTACAACGCCACACTCTCTGTTCATCAGCTGGTTGAGAACACAGATGAAACCTACTGTATTGACAATGAAGCACTCTATGACATCTGTTTCCGCACACTGACCACACCTACATATGGTGACCTCAACCACCTTGTCTCTGCCACCATGAGCGGCGTCACAACTTGCCTTCGCTTCCCTGGTCAGCTGAATGCAGATCTCCGCAAACTCGCTGTGAACATGGTGCCCTTCCCACGTCTGCACTTCTTCATGCCTGGCTTCGCACCACTTACAAGCAGAGGCAGCCAACAGTACAGAGCCCTCACTGTACCAGAGCTCACACAGCAGATGTTCGATGCCAAGAACATGATGGTTGCCTGCGACCCACGACATGGCCGCTACCTTACGGTGGCTGCAGTTTTCCGTGGTCACATGTCCCTGAAGGAGGTGGATGAACAGATGCTTAATGTCCAAAACAAGAACAGCAGTTCATTTGTGGAATGGATCCCCAACAATGTGAAGACTGCTGTTTACGACATCCCACCAAGGGGACTCAAGATGGCTGCCACCTTCATCGGCAACAGCACAGCCATCCAGGAGCTGTTCAAGCGCATCTCGGAGCAGTTCACTGCCATGTTCAGGCGCAAGGCCTTCTTGCATTGGTACACTGGAGAGGGCATGGATGAGATGGAGTTCACAGAAGCTGAGAGCAACATGAAAGACCTGGTGTCTGAGTACCAGCAGTACCAGGATGTCACAGCTGAGGAGGAGGAGGACTTTGATGAAGAGGATGGAGAGATTGCTTTGACCATTTCCATGTGCTGATAAAAAGCTATAGTTCTTTCTGTTTCTCATCCTGGGCAACATATATGTGCACAGACTTCCAGGCAATGACACATGACTAATGACAAATTACTATTTGACGGAAATGAAATGTCTCTTTTTCGTCCTGTATGATGATGGGCCACATATTATTAATCTTCGTCTTGGAAGTGTTTGACCCATTTCTCATTCTTTGTGCTGAACTACAGTCAATGTCAAACTGCTGCACATGGATATACATGTATGAATTGTGAATTCTCTTACTTAATTAGGGAGATAGTATGTCGTCATTTTGATATGCCATTTAATTACTATTTTGTTTAATATTATGCCATTATTTTCAAAAGAAAAGTGTCTGTACATAATCAGATGTTATCTGAAAATAATGGGAAGACATAGTGTAATAACAATAACACATTTCAAAATAAAGAGATTCTGTAATACCCATTACAGAAATGTTTCAATCATTCTTCAAGGCAGATTTAGTCTGACATCAAAGATGAAGGCAAAGAAAGTACAAAGTCATGATCTCATCAATGAAGGGGGTTTCATTCAAACAGTCTGATGAAAACAGGATATTTAAATTGTGGCCAAATGTCACACAGTGGCACTTGTATCATCATATCATGTATCCTCACCTCTTGTGCACTGTAAGGCTACCACCATTACCTCATTTTGGTCTGTCTTGCTGTGAGTCCGGCTCTAACTCGTCTTCTTGCCACTCCTGGGAAGGGTGACTAAGCTTCAGGCAACTGTCATCCTCCTGAAACTGCGTTCCAGTAAAGACATTCAACAAAGGGCAAAGTATACCTTGTGGACACAGTCATCTTTACTGTACAGAATAGGGCATGTAAAGAGGACCTTTGTTCTACGGGCCACAACTGATGTGAAAACTTATAAAACAAAGCATATGCCTGATTCCTGCAAAACAACAGTAACATATGGGCTAGATTATTGAAAACAAATCATACTTTTAATGGTAGACTATACAGTACATTTTATACAAATGGCGGAATAAATGGTTGTTATAATTGCCACTCCATGATTATTTCAATTTTTGATAAAATTGCAGACCAAAATAATTGTCTTTTCACTGTCTGCTATGCTCTGAGTTAATCGTCCTTTTGAGAGGCAAAGCCAAGACTTAATACATCAAGACAGAACATTGTTCAGCTATTTTCCTGCATTGCTAATCAGAATCTTCTAAACTCTGAACAATTAGCACACTATTAGGGGTGTTCACACTGTTGGGCCAAAGGGGGCCAACTCGGGCGAGCCACGCCTCTGGACACTCAGACTGTCGGGCCGTCGAGCGAATTGGGGCTAAACCGGGGCACTTTGAGCCGTGCTTTTGACCCTATAGTCTGAATATGGCTAGCAGTCTATGTTGTAGCCATAGAGTTGACACATTTCTAGTTGTTTTCACACTATATGCTTTCAACAAATCCACTGCATTTATATACTACTTACATTTTCTTAACATACATTAGAAATTGCACACATCACTGTAAACATGTACAAAAATATACAATTGATGCTTACTGGAGTAAACTAAGTCGATGTAGTCCATGAAGTTGTACATTTTAAATATATGAAAATGAATGTGGTTTCAGAAATGTCATGACTTCTTAGATTTTTGAATGTCAGTGTAGCCTACTGTGACTACATGTTCACAGTTTAAAAAAAAAAAAAAAAAAAAACACACACACACGATGGTGATGGTGGAATAATTTGATTTTGAGCCGGATTATCTGTGTTTTGATGGTGTTATTATGTATAGAGAGAAGATTTTGCATTTTGAAATGTAAACTTGTTAACACAATGTGCTTTTGATGTGATTTGAAGTTATTTGCTATTGTGTGACGTAGTATTGTATTAAGAAGAGTTTAGGGAAGGTATTTAAGTATCCTACAGGTTAAAACTTATTAGGGTTGAAAAAATCTGTACTTAGAAATACAAAAACAGTTTCTCTGCTGAAAAAAGACAGGCATGTAACAGACATAAGCGTGTAATGTTTCAAGTTTCAGTCAAAAGTGCATTTTCATAATGTCTTGTATTAAACAATTAATGTGTGTAGCCTATTATGAATACTGCTTTGACACAATATGATACAGTTTAGCACTAGTAACAGTCGAAATAGTTGAATTTGAAACATTGTTTTCTTCTTCATTCGCCAATCAGACGCACTTGTTCCTATTCCATTAGCCAATTGTTGCACGGCTTCTCGAGAGACTTAAAGCCAATGACATTTCAGAAAGGGCGTTGTAAGGATAAATTCTACCCAATGCGATACTCGGAAATCCCGGCGAGTTGAACAGACTGGATATATAGACGTTCATCTCAAATTACAGGGTCATTGTCCCGGTTTCTACTGAAAGTATCCTGTCCACCGAAGCTCACCCACTCTAAAACAATCAAAATGAGGGAGATTGTGCATTTGCAAGCTGGACAGTGCGGAAATCAGATTGGTGCCAAGGTAGGCATATGTACATTTCTATGTTAACAGTGCATAAATATTTTGTAAGATATTTTTTAATTAGGAGTTGGCGCCCACTACGAGGCCTGTCTACTTTATGTAGCCAACACGCAAATGTGAGGCCCTGCGTGTCGTCTAGCTCTTTCAAAATGGATTATAGTCTTTTTTTTTTCATGCGGGACCGTAGGTATTAGGCCTAATTAATCTCAGATGATACTAGGCTGAACCCCATCTTCAAAGTTTTTATTGTAATCAAAGGAAAGGAATTACAAGAGCCTACATTCGAACAAAAATTGGGATCTGTAGCCCATGGGAAGGGGAGGATGTAGGCTACGGCTACAATGAAACGCTTGAAGGGTGTTGGCCGCATGAGATCAGCGCGCGCTGTGTCGTAATATGGCCGGTTGTATCTGGTTCAGCTAATAGAAAGTGCGTGTGTGTAAAGCCGCTTGACTGATGGAAAACGCCGGTCAACTTTTGTAGAAAGTGTTTCGCCTCTATACGAAAAAAAACGATAGGGTAATCGTTGACCACTTAGTTTCCGTTAATCCACTGCGCCCGTGAATGGAATTCCTGGAGTAAAATGGCCACAGTGTCCTAGCCTACTCCATTTTGCCTAAGCGCCAAGCACGCTGCCAGACGGCAAGCTATCAGGCGGTGGCCTGATTTGTTCAAATGGCGTTTGTGGCCACTGAGCTCTACAGGTCTCTCACTAAGATTTTCCACAAAAAATGAATAAAACACAAAACTCATTTTAATAGCCTGCTTGTCAAAATGACTCAAACACGTAAAAAGAAGTAAATGTTTAAAATCCATGGTGTCCTTTGCTTATACTCCAGCAGCTCACTAAGATTTATTTTATTTATTGTATTTGCCCAATAGTTCTGGGAAGTGATCAGTGATGAGCATGGTATTGACCCAACTGGCAGTTACCATGGCGACAGTGATCTCCAGCTGGACAGGATCAATGTCTACTATAATGAAGCCACCGGTAAGGAAATGCATTCATATGAGCTGCTATAATCAGTAAGCTGCATTTTGAGTCAAGACTGTCAAATGTTGGGGGGTGTGTTTTTTTTTTTTTTTTTTGTTTTGGGAACAATTGAGTGCTTCATTAATCCTTTTCCATTATACACTTACAGGTGGAAAGTATGTTCCCCGTGCTGTGCTTGTGGATTTGGAACCTGGCACAATGGACTCCGTAAGGTCTGGCCCATTTGGCCAAATCTTCAGACCAGACAACTTTGTATTTGGTAAGCCACAGAACTGATTTTATTTATTTTATTTATTCTTTTTAAATGGTGCTAGAGGACATCGGGGCACATCTGTGATTGCACTGACAGATTTGCAAATATTGATTCAGTTCAGAGTGGAGTGAAGGATTTGAATAATGGTAGGCCTAGCTAGTGGGGGGAGGGTGACTATTTGAACAGGGAGACAATGAATCTCTTGACTGATTCTTGTGTGCTCTTAGGTCAGAGTGGTGCTGGCAACAACTGGGCGAAGGGCCATTACACAGAGGGAGCAGAACTTGTGGACTCGGTGCTTGATGTGGTCAGGAAAGAGGCTGAGAGCTGCGACTGTCTTCAGGGCTTCCAGCTCACACATTCCCTGGGTGGTGGTACTGGTTCTGGTATGGGTACCCTGCTCATCAGCAAGATCCGTGAGGAGTACCCTGATCGCATCATGAACACCTTCAGTGTGGTGCCTTCCCCCAAAGTGTCTGACACAGTGGTAGAGCCCTACAACGCTACACTGTCTGTTCACCAGTTGGTTGAGAACACAGATGAAACCTACTGTATTGACAATGAAGCACTCTACGACATCTGCTTCCGCACACTTAAACTGACCACACCTACATATGGTGACCTCAACCACCTTGTCTCTGCCACCATGAGCGGCGTCACAACTTGCCTTCGCT
>JASCQY010000258.1:2878925-2892634 GCA_030264315.1 Sardinella tawilis
CGCAAGGCCTTCTTGCATTGGTACACTGGAGAGGGCATGGATGAGATGGAGTTCACAGAAGCTGAGAGCAACATGAATGACCTGGTGTCTGAGTACCAGCAGTACCAGGATGCCACAGCTGAAGAGGAGGGAGAGTTTGAGGAGGAGGGAGAGGAGGAGCTCGCTTAAGTTGTCTGTCCTTTTCTATGTGTTCCCTCCCCTTATTCCATCTTTGTTTTTTGCCCCTAATTTCTAACTTTACATTTTGTCACTGACCACCTTCTGGTGTATCTCTTGTGTTAATGTCAATAAATAAGAAAAATACACAGCAGTGTTTGTGCTGGTTCTTTGTTGGCTGGGGGGACTGGTTAGGTGGGATGTGTAACCTTTCAAAATGTCAGGTCTGGAATTTCCTGTCCCAGTTAGTACCAGTATGGTCAGTCATCACTGAACCTTAAGCATATGTGAACTTGAACTTTCCCTCTGAGCGCACTGTTCATTTTGAGATTCAGATTGACGGAGGCTGCTGTGTAAATTAAATGCAGGCCCATTTTTATAGTTTGAGAATTTGAAGATGATCAAACAAGTTCACATTTACTCTATGCTTATTGAACTGTAATGTAACCAAAATAATTCTACTGGATTTTTTTTATTTTTGAAAAAATCACCACTTGACCAGACAAACTTGGATTGGATAATAGAAAATCAGTCTTAAGACAGTGTTAATGTAATCAAAAGTATATTGTATTTTATAAGTCAAAAGAACACAGGAATCTGTACATCCTATGTACATGGCATACATCATAATGTCTTAGATTAATAATCTGTTATGAAGACCAGGCACATTTGCTATGTATTGCCACACTCTTAACATTTAACATGAACCTTTTGACTTGTTCTTTGAAAGTAGAGGAGAAAAGATGCCAAATGAGCTCCATACCAAAATGTGCACCATATCTAATGTTGAAGTTGTTCCTGGTCTTTGAAAAATATTATACATAGGGGCATGGAATAGATCTGGTATAGTACCATATGGAAATAAATAAGTGTACTACACATTACGATTTAAGGAGGACACACCTTGAGGTGTTAAGAAATCTGGTTATTGTGCTGTCCAGGGTAGTTTTCAAACTTCTTCTCTTCCTCATCACTAAATGAACCACCTGAGGAAAAAAACTCAGCTGGTGACTTTTTATTTTACTGTTATTACTTTACATTCATTCTCCAGCCCCTCCACCTACAGTCAAACCACAAAGTATTGGACCACCAAACTTACCAAAGTGGCATTTGTGCAGCCAAATACGATTGCCATCATATTTGCAGTTACACCTCACACCGTTGTTGGTAAAGTCACTCTCTGCTACTTCAAAGTTGGGGTTAATGATGACCTTGGTGGCAAAGAGATAAAATGTTTTGCAAATCAGAATATTTGTGTGCCTCTATTTCAAGGATAGCCACAAAACTAGCATCAGCCTAGCTACTGTGCAAAAAATGTTCTGTTTCTGTGGATCCTTGAAATAAGGCATCCATTGATATGCCTTGTTTACAGACTTATTCAAAGATGTTTGTACCAGATAGCCAAGCAAAGGGTCAGGTGGAGTACTACTGCTCTCCAAGCACATGACTGACTAATCACTGATCATGACTCACAGAAATCTCCAGACACTTATGCTTGAAAGCCTTATGGCCAGTAGAGGGCAGTATGACACCTGTAGAGAAGTCATTGCATGGTATGGTACATCTTATTGCTGATGATGCACATGTTCATATCACCCATTGGGGGAGTATTTCATGGGTTGGGTATTATGTAGAATTAATAACACATTAATGTAAAATTTCATCAAAGCCAGTAAAACAGAGCATCATTTGTTCATAGGCTCACCACTTGGGCCGGATTCATTTCACATTTTTACTACATTCTTCATCACATTGAGGTTACTTACCTGAAATATGTAGTTGCCAGGTTTGACATCAGTGATATCAATCCACTGACAGTCAATATCATGGCGGTATACATCCCAGCAGCCCACAGTGATGCCTTGTTCCCCAAAGTTTGCACACTCATACCGCTTCGACACACCTTCAAAACACAACGTAATTTATTCAACATCCTTGCGGCAGGTAAATGAGGCAGATGAAAATAAAGTTGACTAATCAAACAGCCAATTAGTTCATTTGTTTCATGACTTTTGCAGTTGCATTATTTGAGCTGCCACCACCTCATCATGAGTGTTTACAGTAACATGCACATTCCTATGATTAAGATGAGTGGTTTATATCAGTTGTTCTACTCCAAACAAAACGTATATTTTATATATTAAGTTTAAATCAGAATATACAGTTTGTCTGGAGTAAAACCTACCTCTTTGGAGAGGTGAACTACTGAAAGATTACAGTTGGTATGATTACCCTCTTGGCAGTCCGTGTCTTCCAAACAAAAACTGGCCTTGTGTCCCTCAGCAACCTTAGTGCCATTTAAGTCAAGCAGGTCATAATTTGTAAACACATCCATACTATGGTAGTGCCTGAAAGGTTCAGATCACACAGACATTATGAAGAATATACAGGCACAACCTCCTGTGTTGACAAATAAAGAGGAGCACATGTTGTACCTCTCAAGATCACAAAACCACATCAGAGCTTTGGCCAGACCGCCTAATGACCATCTTCTCCTATTTGTATCCATTGCTGGGCAGTGACAACATTTCTGAGCTAAATTCAAAGTTGATGCCATGGTGTAAACATTGGTCTCTCTTTGGCTTCATGCTAAAACCTAGTGCATCCCATCAATACCTGTGGTTACACTTGGTTAAAACAACGTCCCAGTGAACCATTGTGACCAAAATGTGTTTGCTGAGAAGATGCAAACTTGCATTCCGAAGCTCCACTTCTACTGCACCAATGTCAACTGAATCACTAATTGCATTAAAATGCCAAGAAAGATACAAAAAAAAAGATGTCACGTGCAGACAGGTCACATGGCCTTGTGAAGGACAGCAGTGTGACCCTCCAGTATAAGTTAAACTATACCATGTGTTTTTGTGATTATGGGCTATAGTTTGCCGGCTGCCTTTATTCTATGGAAACTTAAGTCTGGTGACGGTAAACCCGACCTTTAAATACTACTGTGCATAATGGAGAAAACCTACCACAAAGACAAGTGCAAGTGAGAAGAATTCTGCCCATTGCATTCCTTCTGCCTACTATATGACAACTATACTACTTAACTTTTACAATATTGATATTTCTAACAATACTGATATTTCTTTGACTGAGCGTATAGCCCTTTAGCATGTGTTTAGCATGGCCAACCCTTGGTGGAGACACAATACAGCAGCCATGCAGACATGTGCGTGGGAAAGAGAGATCACACATGGAAAGACAACAAAGAGAGATAAGCGACCACGAGTGCCGACCTGCTATTTTCCAAGCAGACGCATGCATAACTAGCACATGTAGCTATGTGGGCCAGGAGTGACCGCCGCTTGGGCTGAAGAAATCTCTGTCTACTGCGGACTGGCAGCACGCCAACTTGGACTCTAAATTACTATTGCAGACTTCTGTGGAGAGATGCTTGCATCACAGATTCCCGACAGGAACCTCTGCAGTCTTAGGTTGCCATGCTAGTTATTTATATTCATATTTTTTTCATTTATTAAAGTGTTTCTAATGTAAATTTTCAGAGTAACAAGCTCAACTTAAAATGACTGCAGCAATCCATTCCATTAAGAGTAATCGTCTGTGTTATCAAGAGTAATCATCTGTGTTATAGGACCCTTACTGAAAATAGGTCTTCGACTTGCCATGCTACTTTGTGTGGTTAAACTGACATTCCCAGCCTTAGTTACGCATGCACCATGGGATGGGACGAGGTTAGAGCAGCCATGCTTTTTGCCAGCCCAAGGCCAAAAAGAGTCCACTGTTTACCTATGGCACTCGTGCCAGACCCAGGAGTGGCGCCCGAGTTTGGGCCGGAAGTCGGCGCGGCCGATGTTGTGGATCTGCGAGGAGAAGCGCAGGAGCCGACGTTGGCCGTAGGGCCAGTTGGCGCGGGCGGCTGACTTGGAGAGGCAGTTCTCCTCCGCGGCGCAGTAGAGCAAGTGGAGCGGGCGGTCCTCGACGTAGGCTGATTGCTCCACCAGCCAAGCATCTAGGATGAGGTCGGAGGCCGCTGGAGAAACAGGAAGGAGACGGGGGTTGTTCACAGTCAGTCAGTCTCCACACACGGAACAGAGTGCACTCAACACAAGCAGAAACTTGACTGCATGTCAACTATGCAGACCACTGAACAAACAAGGCAACAAATAAACTCAAGGGATGAGTTTTGTAAAGCATCTACCTGAACTTTTTCAGTCTTATAGCATTCAGGATCTGTACTGTATATTCTAGTATGAGTTCAATGATCCTAGGGTGATCTTGGAAAATAAAACCCATCATTCTTAACATTCCCTCTTTTATACAGCCAGCTACACTGATCGTATAAATACCTACAGGGCACACAGCAAGGGATCTGAGGCTAGCTATTAGCCAGAGGCCTGACAGAGAATCACTGTTGTGTTTGCCAACGTAAGCAAAAAGTCCCTGCCTGTCAATGATGCAAGTCACTAAACAAACAAACAAACAAACACAGTGACCAGAAACTGATGTTCCCCAAGGAATGTTATAAAAAGCAACTTTTCTAGTCCAGTTTCAAGGTGTGAGAGAGAAGTACTTCACTTCTATTCACTTTTGTACAACATTTTTTTTTCCAGATGACTGCCAGCAACCTTCAAGTTCTTTTAAGAGTCAGTACACTTTGCACACACGCACCAACCATCTGGTGATTTTTTTTTTTGCTATACAACGGTATAGAATGTCAATGAATGTGCTTTTCTAATAAAAACACTTTGATAAGATCAGAGAAGCTGCAGACCTAGCCAGGAGCCTTAGAAATGGTATTACTCAAAAGTAGAATCTGTAAAACTAGGTTGTTGATACTTGAGCACGAAAGCCAATCGTTGCTCCTGCCTCAATACTGGCTGGAAATCTTTACAATGTTACAAGTTAGCTATAATCCTTACTGATGGTGGCGCATCTGTGTGCAGAGGACTTCCTCCAGAACATGTGACTATGGACAGTAGGATGAACTTGACTGAACTGGACAAGAGTCATCATGGATCACAGAAATAACAGACTGGACCTTCAAGTACATACCTCAAACCTAAAGGCATTTATATTTAAATTTATGCATTTTCTTTTGACAAAATAAGGCATCTTAGGCAAAGGTAAAGGAATCTTCCTGACACTCACTGTCTGAGCAGATGACCCCTGCAGAGAACTGTGCCCCTGCTCTGCGACAGCTGACTGTGCGGTCGTGGCGACAGTCGGCAAGGGTCATCTCATCCCCCCTACACTTGACTCCGCTCAGCACCATCTCCGTCACATTACTGCTGTCCCAGTACCACGTTTCCTTGGCAACACATCACACGTAAACACAGACAGGACAGAGACAGAAGCAGAGAGTTCTTAGCTTCAGGAATAAAATGTGCCAACATCACACAGTTGTTATGATGATTAAAGACCTTTCTCTTTAATGATGATGATGGTCTCATTCCAAGATGACTTGGAAGAGACTGAGGATTTTTTTCACTTCATATGCTTTTCAGGAATTTTGGCAGGGACTGGAGGGACTCTGTTTTGCTTCTTTAGTTAACTGCTGCTCAGCTGTATCCCTACAGTCCGTTTCTTGCAACCAGGGTGTTTTTTCCTGCAAATGTACCTGCTGCAGACAGCCACAACAAAATAAATATAATATAAAGCTTCTCCTGACCCTGCAGGACTGTGAGCATCATCGAGCTCGAACTAACCACCCTGGCCCAAGCTCCCTTCCTGGTCTCAGGTCAGTACTCACTGTGATGGCATGCAGAGCGTAACCGAGCCCTAACTGCCTGCAGACCACCATTGCCTCTCGGGTGGTCCAGCCTTCGCTGCACAGCATTCCCCACCTGGACCCCACCTGCAATTCCACCCGGCCCTCGTACTCCGTCCTGCCTCCGACGATTCGGATCTGTGGGGGGAACCTTGCATGGGGTCAGCATGCAACCTGCATTTCCTCTAAATCCTCTAAATTCTGTCTATGGATTTGAGAAAAACCTGTAACTTTTCATACATAAAAAGCGCTGCAGTGGGTTATAATTATATGCACCACTGCCCCTGAGTGAGATCAAAATACGGAAAGCAGCAGGACAGCCTCTCTTGCAAGCTTATGAAAAATAGCATAGGCTATTCTTTGTGGAGCTACAGGGTTTTACTTCTATAACGCTTCTGTACTTCTGTACTTATGTATTCTGTGCGAGCGTGCAGAGGCATGTTGTGAATCTCCCAGGATGCATCTGACAACGGCTTCCACGGCTGACAGCAGGGTGGTTTGAATACGCACATCCTGTGGAGTATTTACGCCGAGTATTTTAGGTTAGGCTTGTGCAAGCGAGTGAAAATTCTGCTTTGATGGTAGGATGTTCAAACGGATGCCTAATCCCTCGCTTCAGAATAAAAAGCGAGTCTTTGTGCGAGGTGAGTTTTGACAGATCTTAAGATTAGGAAGCATGGGATTGTGGGACTGTGGGATTACAGGAGTGAAGGAACCCTGCCTCTGGGCAGCCTCTGTGGCATCACTCCCCTCCTCTCATCTCCACCCCTCAGGGCTTACTCGCAGGCCACTGCCGGCATAGGTCAGTCCCAGCTGTCTGCAGACCACCATGGCCTCCCGCGTTGTCCAGCCGTCCCCACAGATCAGGCCCCAGCCCTGGGTGCTGTTGCCGGAAGGGGCCAGGACCTCCACACGTCCCTCCACACGTGTGCGTCCTCCAGTGAGACGGATCTGATGCAGGGCAGAGGACAGCAAGGGGGGGGCAGGATGGGAAGCAGCAGGAGAGGGAGAGAGAGAGAAAGAGAGAGAGAGAGAGAGAGAGACAGAGAGAGGGAGGGAGAGAGAGAAATAGAAAAACAGACAGTCCAAGAGAGAGAGAGGGGAAGCCATCTGCACTTTAAACATGGGTCAGTCACCACATGTTTTGAATGTAACGCATGCATTGCACTGTATGTCTGGTTCGTGTGTAGTCGTAGAGGCCAGGCATAGGCTGATGGTGACAAATTATTCAACTGTGAAGCAGGCAACTGCTGTTGTGCATCAGTATGCATGTCGGCATGCATGACTAACAGACATACATTAGCCAGTTAAAAAAGCAGACAGTTCCTAAGATATTCACTTTTTTACATTAGCCAGTTATAACACACATACATTAGCCAGTTCTACATAAAAGCAGACAGTTCCTAGGATATTCACTGTTACATGGGACCACATGAGCTGGTGTTGGCTGATCATTCCATATTTCTATTGCATTTCTCTGGCAGAACAGGTCAACTGTGCATGCTGTGACACTGAGAGTTTTCTGACCCTTTTCTCAAATCCCATGTAGGGGACGTTGCACTTGACAGAGGCGTCCTCCACATGTTGGCAGTCCTCGGCTGTGATGGCCTTATGAGGGCAGTCCCACAGCGTTCGCTCAGTCCCCCTGCACTGCACCTCATTCATATAAATTGGGCCCATTCCTGAACAACACCAGAAAGAACGAGTAATCATAACCCATCAAACTGCTAAAAGATATGTGTTGCATTATGCATATGTGCTGCTAAAACACCGCAAATCCTCTGAGTGCTAAATGCATACTTTTAATCTAATGCTAATGCTTAAGTATGCTAAATGCACTTTTAGTGTATAATGTTTAATTTAGCCATTGCCTTTGCTTTATTTAAAGGGTTAGAGGGGATATGCTCATAAAAATGCAGAAATTCTTTTCCAAATTCAGGAGTAGTTCTTGAATGTCCTCATGTCAGGAGCATGCAAATGTGTCTCTGGGAGCTCTGCTCTGTCAGGATTCAGGAAGTGAATGCTAAATGAGGTGTGTGACATGGCCGCTCACCCTGACCCATGCGGGCACCCGTAAGAGCCTCCTTGGCGCTGCCGAAGCCCAGCTCCCGGCACACCACACTGGCAGACTGTAGGTTCCAGCGGTCGTCACATACCGTGCCCCACTCCGTGCCCTTCAGAACCTCCACACGACCCTCACCGGTACGGGCACCGCCCCTTAGCCGCACCTTAGCTGCCTGAGACAGACATACAGGTACAAGGCGTTCTGGGTAACACTGTTCTCACCTGTGTTCTAGAGACATTTTTGCCAACCCCTCTGAAACCATTCCAATGGGCAAACTTTGGTCCACCAACACATGCAAATAATAGACCCAAGCTATGGTTAACTATGAGAGATTCCTAATTTATATTCATTCTGATTAGCATGCATAACCTGTGGCAGGCCCAGGCAGGCTGGTTCAAATTGAAATGTGTTCCCAGTCTTTGGAGTGAACCTGCAGCAGTTGTGGGGTTGATGGTGTCCATGCAGTGCCCTGGGACAGCTGGGCCTGTGTAGAAGCCCCTACACTCACCTGATCAAGGAGCACGGCACTCTTTCATCAAATGACCCTGCATGATGTAACCAGCTGTTACATCTCTCTATTTCTCTCTCTCTCTCTCTCTCTCTCTCTCTCTCTCTCTCTCTCTTTCTCTCTTTCTCTCTCTCTCTCTCTCCTTCTCTGTTTGTGTGTGTGTGTGTGTGTGTGTGTGTGTGTGTGTGTGTATTTGGGATGGAGGGTTTCAGTGGATGGAAGTAGCTGCAGGTAACCTCTGTAACATGCATGTACACATTTCTACCTGTGTGGGATGGCATGCATAATAGCTTACTTTCAACTTAGACAACTTTCAACTTAAGACTCTTTTTTTAAATGCACACTACACGCAAACTACACAAGGCTACACACATACCGTATACAGTATTTGTATGTATCTACAAATCAAGATAAAAAGAGCATTTAGAATTGACCATCATGCTGCTGGCTAACGTGATGTACTAAATAAAAATAAATTATTTCTGCATCATTGTCATTCTTTTTGTCAATGTCAGTCTCACTGCCTCACCCTCACTCTGAAAATGTTCTTGATTCATGTCCTGTAGACACTGATCCACCAGTGCTGAAGATAGCGTTACGTGTATGAAATGAGCTAAATGTTTTGCACAGTTCATCATTAAATTAACATTTGTACATGCAGTCATATATTGGGCATATATTGTATGTGGTGTCAAGGACATCGGAGCTCATTAGAGCTCAGAGTGTTACCAGCAGTCCCAGCTTGGGCCTCCTCTTGTGGCCTCTGCCCTGAGTGAACTGTGGTCCAGGGATGCAGCTGACAACTGCAGGCCCTCCTCCAGTGCAGGGGAAGCTAGCGTTGGGATTGCTGAACTTCATGTTACAAGCAGACAGGTGAACCTCATGACCTGTGCAGGACACCGAGTGAATCCGGTATGGGCTGGAACCGCTGCAGCAAACAAGGCACAAAAGCAAGAGAGAAAACACTAAAAAAAACTTTCATCCATGACAGCATCAATGTGAATGTAACTCTCCTCTGCTAGATAACAGCCCTGCTTGATAACCTTGCCCGACGCACATTTCCTCCTCTGATTCCATGCGGCCCTCTCAATATTATGAGTAAAGTGTAACAAATGACATCCCAGGCAGTGCTGAGTCTGAATCTGATTTATTCTCTGCCTGTCTGCGCTATCACATCTGACATGCACTGAAGTGTCTGGAGCGTCTAGAGGGAGCGCGGAGAGGGGGAGTCGTCTCAGCACATGTTCAGCATTCCAGCAGAGTGCTGAGAAGTTGGACCGAAGATAGGGCAGAGGCAGAGGCAGAGGCATAGGCAGACACAGCCATTATGGAAATAGTGTGATAAAATGAGAGGGTTACGTGGGTCAGGTGCCCAACTTGAACTTGACCACCCTGGCACCCTCCCTCCCGCAATGGGACAACATAAGAGGACAGACTACGTGCATATCATATCCATATGATGGCTTACATAACTAATCATAATCAGAGGATAACATGACTGATAACTCAAAGTTTGCTCAGTGACTGCTTGAATGCAACGAACAAGACTACTCTTTTACACAATCACAAAGATTTTCAGATGAATGGCATTTTAAAATGAACAGGTTATAGCAGTTAACAACATGTGGTTTCAGCTGCTGCTTTCTCTGCTTTGCTGTGTTACTCTGTGCTATGAGTCTGTAATATGGCTGTCCGAACCCGAGGCGTCAGACTTTTCACAGAGACCTGACAGAACACTGCCTTTCCTTTCACACTAGCGTGCCCTTCTGACACAGACGTCATAAACTGCGTCTCAGGACGCACATCAGACCAATGAGCTGATCAGACACAAAACACAATTCATCCAGCAGCATTCTCCATAGCACTTGGCTCAAGAAGAATTAATTCAGTGTCAGCATTTGCATAAAGCAAAGGATTTTTTTTTCTATTGAAAAATAACAAGCTCAGACAGCATGGTCTGCATGGTCAAGTCAATGGTTAAGCCAATTGATCTTTTTAAAGTCCATCAAATGTTAACATTTCATAAAGAAACTCTAAGATGGATAAATGTGACAGAGAGAATTTGTTAGGCTGGCAGGCAAAATGATATTACATGCATGTAAACCACAAGAGTGAAAATAAAACGACTTGGCAGGCTGAGCTTTTAATTTTCCTGTAATGACAACCAGGCTCGCAAGCGGCCCCGTTTCTGAAACTCTATCTGCGTGCTTCAGATGACATCCTCCTCGCGCCCCTGGGGGAAATCTTTAGCCAATGAGTCACTGCGTCTGTGTGATCAACACAGATGGAGAGTCAGATTCAGATTCAGATCAGCCAGAAGAAGTCCATCACCTCTCTCTCTCTCTTTCTTTTCTTCTGCATTCAATCAGTCTTCCATACTCCCCTCTGTCATTGTATTCCTTGTTCAATCTCTCTAAATCATTAGCCCTCTCCTGTACTCTCTCTCTATCACTCCCTATTCTATCACTCCTTCCATTATACGCTTTCATTCTGTCTCTCCTCATCACTCTTTTCTCTCACTCTAACTCTCTCTCTCTGTCCCTCATTTACTTTCTCTCTTACTCTCCATCTGCGTCATCTCTGTCTCTCTCCTCACATAAGCTGCATCTGACAGAGTTTGTCACCCTGTAGCCTTGCTTGCATTTCACCATCTTGTGTGAATCTCAAAGCTGGGTCTGAATACTACGGAATACTATGGCAGATGTGGTTGTAGCCATCCAGACACACACTGTTTGAATTTCGGGTGGATCTCTGTGTATGCATGTGTGTGTGTGTGTGTGTGTGTGTGTGTGTGTGCTGTACATTAAATCAAATAAATGACACGTTAGGCACTCCACCATACCTAACTCTAAGCTGCTACTGTTGCTTCCAAACCATGTGATGTCACGCTTCATGGGCAGAGACAATGACATCAACCACTTAGAGAGTGTGTTTACATTGAAAGCCTGGATCCTCAAGTGCATCATTGATGGAATAGCCTACTGTATTTCACTGAAATTGCATCAGGCTTATATATTCTGGCACGCAATTCTCTCTTGCATATGGAAACAATCTAGAACCAGACACCGTATAATTATAAGTTCCATTTGACTACTGTAATATAAAGCTTTTCGATGCAGGACAAATGTTGCTAATTGGCTTTTATCGAAAAAAAAAATGCTAATATCATTTAGCATCAAGCTCAGTGTCAGAAAGGGCAAATTTTGCATTAGATTCCTGTTTCCATACTTGCACACAATGCCAGGTTTCATAAGAGCGCAACTGCTTGCATAAAGCTGACTCCTGGCATGATCGGACGGCAAACTGGCTGCCCTCTCAGCATCCAGATATATAACATGATTCACGACCGAGTTTGTCTGACAGCCATTTTCCATTATTTTGTTAGTGTCTGCATATCAATCACACTAAAAAAAAATAAAAAAGTTTCCTTTTCAAGACAAAATAACACTGAACAGTGACTTTAAAACCAAGGGCCACAAGTATTTTTGTTAATTGTAGTTGAATCCTGTGTAATAATATATTTGCCTATTCAAAAGTGGCCTATTCAGCCTCAAGACATGCAAAGTTGGTGTTTGATCCAGACACATGCAGATGGAAAATCAGAGAAGTCTTCAAGCCAGTGAACACAAATAAAATGAAACTGTGATCTTTCCACCAGCACACAAGTAAACAATGCTCCTTTTGTCTGAAATCTGTGCTGGCTTCTGTTGTTTTCTTCTTCTTGGGGATGTGGGTACTTTGGCATTCTTAGAAATGTGTTGCACTCACGTTTCTGAGATCACACATTTGAGTAAATTATCCACCACATCCTCCCCCTCTGTAATCACAATTGTACTTTCGCATGAGTAAGCTGTTGAACAAAACCATCTGGAAGACCTCGGCTGGTACATTAACGCTTCATCCTTTAGTGGTCTACAGACTTTCAGTGTTTACTTAATAAGCTTTACTTTATTTAGTTACACTAAAATAGAGACTGTGGACTGTGGCGTGTCAGGTAAGCAGTCTGAACTTAACAAAATCAAATATCAGTGTTTTCAAAAGTAGTTTGAAATCAAAACCCAACTGCGACAATCAGATGCGGGTCTTTGCTTTATCACACTGAAAATAATGAAGACCATTTTACAGTAGTTCAGTGCAATTTAGTAGAACATCATTTGTCAATTAAATTCCATTCATGTTTACACGTAGTGATGAAAAAACACAAAATATTCCTATTGGCTGCCAGCTGTCCTAATTTCTTTCCCTCCGTCTCAAAGTTAACCAATTCTTTTGCATAATGCTTTTACGCCTAATTCCGACAGTCCAGCTACTCGCGTATTGCTGACAACAACCTTCAATGGAACGCAAACGTGTTTGAGCAGTAGACTATATGACGAGGACAGGCAAAGGCATGGCTAGCAATGTGATGTATAGGCCGGTATAAATGATTTCAACTTCTGCGGATTGCGAGTGAGGTGATTACCAATGGGAATGAGGGATACCGATGATTGACAGTCAACTGTCAACAGTGACTTCCAAAGAGGTTGCCATTCCTAAGAGGGCAAGTAGTGACAGTTGCACAGTTCCTGCAAAAAAGTGATCTATTCCATTTGTGAACTGACAAGTGAGTGAATTATCAGCACTGTAAATATCACCTTACAGACACAAGCCTATGACAACATGGTTCCCTTGGACACTTTTTCACAGGCATAGTAAACAAGTAGGAAACCATTAGCATCCACCACAGAGGCAAGAATGCAATGTAGTGATGATGATTGATTAGCCTTATTCACAGTAACTGTGAATAAGGCTTTCCTTGATGAATCCCTTTTGGCCAAGCCTATAAACCTAGGGATGGCAATGGGACCCGAGCGAGGATGGCTATCTTGTTAAGGTCTTATCTCACCTACCTGTGGGAAACCTTGGCCGCTGCCCTCTCTGCAGGGAATCCCATCATCCCACAGACCACATGAGAGTTCTTGGCTGTCCAGCCCACATTGCAGATCTGTGCCCATCCCTCCTTGTACTTGGCTTCCACCACCCCCTCACTGACGGGCAGCTTGGCAGCAGCTCCAGGTGACAGGGGCCGCAGTCGGACCTCTTTCAAAAGGTTCATGTCCATTTGCATCTGCAACATTACATTACCCTTGCTGTATAAAATCATATATGGTAAGCAACTTGTTAAAGCAACATTCCACCATTTTTGGAAATATGTTCATTTTCCATCTCCCCATGAGTTAATTCATTGAGCCATACCTTTCTCCTGTTCA
>JASCQY010000258.1:2952444-2963838 GCA_030264315.1 Sardinella tawilis
TTTTGTCAGCTCCTTGTACTCGACCACTGCTTCCACTGGGATGTTAGGTTTGGGCGCGCCGGTGTATCACTTTAATATGCAGAAAAAAAAAAGCCAGAATGAATCTCTACGGTTATGTTTTGTGAATCTCTAAACAATTTCAAGTCAGCATTTGCCTTTGTGTGGCTGTACGGGAGTCACTGGAGTGACGCAACTCAGCACGTCAGGGAAACTGGATCTGCGTGTGCAATCTGTCTTGAGGGGCTGAAAGGCATGCATTGGGGGCTCCTACGGTTCGTCTTTCAGCACTGGCCCCTCACATAGCTCTGCTCTGGATGACGCTCGCTGCCAGTGCTGAGATCTGCTTTCAAACGGGAAGAAGGAGTGGAAACAGGGCTCTGTGCCACAATGCTAATTTAAGAGATAATTGTGATTATAATTTGATAGTCGTATTCGGTCATCGTCGGGTCTATTTAAGGGGGATTGCCATGCGTCTGTGTCTTAATATGCCAAAGCCTGAACTTGAACCATGGCCACAGTGCTTATACCATGATAAGTCTGGCTTTTGTTACTGGAGAACAGACCCATGCAACTGTAGTCATTAGCAAACGTTTATTATTAGACCACCTTCTGAGACTGAGACTCAGTGCTTGACCCTAAATGTCCTTTGCTTTCATCAGCAGGCTAATGTATTATCAAAGCGCTCAAGGCCTTGGTGAGTGCTCTTTAGTTTACCCATCAGTCACGACCCACCTTAAGCACCTTTTCCAAAAGGGAACTGGACAAAACTAAAAGTGTCTAAAACATGAGCTTTCTAAGCTGCACTGTGTGACTGGCACTGAAACAGTAGTGGCTCTTCATTCATGTATTGGCTGAATGAACAATATCACACAAATGAGGTAAAATGGCTTTTAGCTTTCAAGAGCATTTAATCTTTTCAAATGGCATGCCAGTTAGTCAGTGGTTGCTAATACCTGTTGAAACACCTGTAGTTGGCAGCCTGGAGTTTTTGTGGGGGCTGTGGTAGCTGGGTGTTCAGGGTTAACAGCAGGTCCTCACTGCTCCCCAGTGCTTCCCTCCAGGGTGAACAGTAGGACTTGGGGATCACTGTGGCGTTGAACTTCTCACTGGGAATTTCCCTCAGAGGGCCAGAATAGCCTGTTGGCAGCACAGAGTGGCTTAGGTGAAGCACAGCTTTTATTTCTCTAAAAGGGCTGCCGTTTTACATAATGGGTAAATCAATGTGTGTAGGCCTACATCAAATCCTGTTTCAAAAAAATGTGTATCTACTTATAAAACTAGCTTGTACTCATTCTTTGTAAATACTTGTATCGTGTTTTTTTTTTTTTTTTTTGATTGCTTAAGCATGCATGTTCTGTACCTGGAGCGAGGATGTTTGGGCTTCCTTTCTTTGCCACAGTCTTCTTGAGGGTGTTCACAAGGCTGGTTTTGCCAGGTATGGTATAGGTCAGGTTCTCCTTCCCCATCTCTGGCAGGTGCTGTGTCTGGTTCTCTGGGGGGGTCATTTGAGGCTGCTCCTGCATGACACCACAGAGAAAGTTTGTGAGGAAAATACATGCACAGTATATAGCCTAGTCAGGCTTAGCAGTCTGGAACTCATCATTTTGTCCAGCAGAGAAATTAAATAAACTGGAGTAATTTTCTAGAAGTTGTCATGACCTCAATACTATACTGTATTGGCAGTCCTACTTCAAGTGCTTACCTATAAAATATAAAATATATTACACTATTTATACACTATATTCATGTCTACGGGTTGTGATTCAGATAAGGAGAATGCTAGGCTCCTGCTAGCTAGCTTCTCTCCCACCCCTGTCCATGAGTTCCAGCCCATAAATACAGTCGAACGGTGAGGGAGTCTGAGGAGACGGAGTCCCCCTCTGCCATTAGGCCCATAAACTGTGAGGCTGTCAGCTCTCCAGTGTGTCCTGTCCTGCCCTCCCTCGCTCGCTCGCTCGCTCGCTCCCCCTGCAGGCCCCTGCTCAGCCATGCGGATCAGCCGCTCACAGCAGAAAGTGAGAGGATAGGAGTCAGGATTTCATTGCCCGTCACAAGCCATAAAATCAGTCATCGTAAATCCCACTGACGTGCTAAGTAGGGGTTGTGCAATATGCTCTGACAGTAGTGGATTGGGCTTGTGGTCTTCAAGTCATGGTCCATAAAGTGATCTGATGAAAATCTCAACTGCACGGTGTGTCATTTTCGTTGTTCTTACTGTTGCATTTAAAGGCTGAAACTATGAAGACTACAAGTCGGTTATTTCTATGAATTCTCCTAAATCATATTATTCTTATCTTATAACATCTGGTTGGTTGTTATTCACAAGACCACAGCAGCTGCTGTGCACAGGGAAATTACAATTTATTAGAGATCTTACTAGCCTGGAGTGCATTTCCCAAAACCATAGTTTACCAAAACTATAATGGTATTATAGGTAATTGCAATGGGTAATTGGAAAATATTGAACTTGTTTGAAGTTTACAGTAAAAGCTATTGGTTCTGCCTTCAAATTCTATTGAATTTGAATAATCTCTTCAAAAAGAAAAAAAAAAAAAAAAAGAATAATCTCAAAGTAAACTTTAGTATAGTCTACAGGAGTGAAATGCTATACTGAATGGAGGTACTAGGTGGTGCAAGCCTGGCTAATATCTTACATATGTGAGGGTGGGAGGGAGGCTGTTGACAGTATTCTCCAGGGTGAATCTTTCCACTCGTTTCTGTCTCTCTTGGAACATGCGGGATCCTCTGTTTGTATTCAAGTTCAGTTCCTCCATCTGAACATCCCTTGGGGTACTTATTTTCTTCCCTAGGTTCAGCCTCTCTGCAATACACACACACACACACACACACACACAAATACACAACAAAAGTAATTTAAGGTCACAAATTTATTCCCCACACACTAATATAAATATGACCACCAATTACGGACGCAATCATGTGTTTATCATGGGAACCTCCAGGACCCCCCCCACCCCCTCAAAGATGAAAAAGGTCATAGCACGTTACGTTAAGTGGTGTTCCCCTTGGGTCAGTCCACAGGACTCCTTAAATTAAAAACTGTATGCGTGTTGCATGTATGGCTTAGGAGGCTCAACACACCGGCACTGTGTTGAAATGATGAGAGGATGGAGCTAAGTGCTCATGGGGGTTTGTTGTGGAAATCCTATCACATGGCCAACAGACGAGTTTATAAATAGGTTGTTTAGGAAAAAAAAGCGAACGTCTGAGGAAGAGCTGTCACTCAGAGGAGCTAGCGTCCATCCCCTGTCTGTAAATTCCTGCCGCTATGCCAGCGCTCATGGTGGGATGCGCCCTTAACTGGGCCGGATAAAATTCCCCCTCCCATGGGAGGGTGGGTGGTCATATTCAGCTGAGTTCAGGTCGCCTCAGTACAACATGTACACACACATGCGCACACACCGCCTATACTATACAGCCAAGGTCATTCGAAAATAAACATACAAACAAACCAAAAAACAAACAAACAAAAAGCCTTGGACAGCATCCGAAGAGGTAACGCTTTGGCCATGGTGTCTCTGTTTGGACAGGGAGATGATCCTGGGGTTAGACAGACTCAGATGACAGCAGGGCTGAAGGCCTTTGATGTGTCTCCCTAGCTCATGTCACAGGTAATTTTAGACACTCGGTGCGTGCCAACAAAACAGCTTCAGACCACTACACCACACTGGAAGAAAGGTGGATTCCTTGGACTGATCTCTTCATCAGACATGCTGTGATGTGACTTTGCAAAGGCTATTGGTGGATAAATTTTACATTATGGGGTTTTACTACAGTGGAGGTCAGTTATGTCATACATTCATCACCACCCACCAAGTACTGATACAAGTTTCAAATGCTTAAATTAATCAAATCCTAATAAATTAAATTCCATTTCATTTGCAGCGAACATGCAAATTCATTTGAATACTGTACAGTATTCAGTAGTGTGAGAATTTGAAGAAAGCACACAAAACTGCATAGCATCTAACATGGTAGTGATGTACAAATAGAGAGGGGGTCCATTTTAATCAGATCATTTTTTCCTTCATAGTATTTGCCTTAATGAAGCTAATATTTTCTCAAAGCATTTCAACACTGATTTTGCTCCTGTTTTACATTATTCAAAGTTATTGTTGTTATTACTTTTATTAAAGTTGTTATATTACTCTCATTAAAGTTACCATACTTTAATGCACTTACACACTTTGTACTAATTATTATCATTATTATAAATATAAATATCCTGATGTTTGCATGCTGCGCTGCTTAAAGACAGTTTATTTAAAAACACTACAACATGTTTGCGTAAAAGTGCAAAAGACCAAAATAAGACATTTTTGACTGTAGTTAAGCCATGGCAAGTATTTAGGCTCCAGTTCCATCTGTTTGGTGTGTCCTTACCTCCTCTGGCCTCACGGCTCAAGGCCATGGCCTGCTGCTGCCGCTGCTTGGCCAAGTCATCATACACACCGGGCCTCATCATCATCATCTTCTTCCTCTGTCAAAACACATTCATTTGTCAACTTACCATCTCTACCACTGGAGATGCCATTGGTAGCCTACAGTACCTGAAGATCACATCATTCAGTGTCACATCATTAAGGTCCATACTGTATGCTTCATACAATTCAGATCTGCTCATTTGGGTTCTTAACAATACCGGAGACCCATTCAACGTATGTGAAGGGAGAGCCAGCAGATTTTCATCACAGATAAAGTCTTACCAGGAAATTATGGTCTTTGTTTCCCATTTTCCCTGAGCCTGCTTTTTTTGAAATTGAAGCTGACCAAAGCACCACTGTGGGAGTGGTCTGTTGGTGCCCCTCACATTTCCCCTCTAATCCGACAGGTATAAACAAGACAGACATATCAGATCAGATCGAGACCCAGGCTCCCAGGCCTGACAGAGTGCAGGGGAGGAGATACCCCCTCTCCCTCAACATCCACTCTGCACGTAGTTTGTCATCATCCACGCTGGATTGAGTGACTGTCAAGTTAACACGCTTCACTCACACAGAAACTCTACTCTACTGCACGCTGAAGGCACTGGGAAGCACACTCACCTGTGAGTGAGACTGTGTGTGACTGGCTGAATCTCTGGGCTGTATCCCGTGTGTCTGTCTCTCTGATGGGTCCCAGACCCTGTCTCTGAGGTGGCGCTGCGCTTCGGCTTGTATAGACAGAGCCTCCTCTCGCCTCTCTTACATCACGGGGGTAATTTTAGCCAAGGGGTGAGGAAGATGACTATTGGGGGTTAGAGCAGTGATGTGTGTGTGTGTGTGTGTGTGTATGAGGTGGGGTGGGGTGTGTGCACTAGGGTTGGGGGATGGTAGAGGTTGGATTTACACCCCTGACCCTCCCCTTCATTCCTGATAATAAAAACCTGATCCTGTCACTGTGTGATCTGGCGTGTGTGAAATGCTGAGAACAGCTGTGTGCCCAAGCCAGGAAAGCAAGACTTTGGGCACACCTCATCTTGGATGTGTGTGTGTGTGTGTGTGTGTGTGTGTGTGTGTGTGTGTGTGTGTGTGTGTGTGTGAGAGAGAGAGGGTGGTTGGTTGGGTGGGTGAATGTACAGGGGTGTGTGAGACAGAATGTGCCCAAGAAGTCTTAAGACAAATGGCAACAACCGTGCACCTTGGCACAGTGGAACGTGCGAAGTGATGTCATGACAAGGCCAAAGGTCATATCTGGAGTCAGAGGTCACCCATTCCTGTCAATAAGCTCTATTTGAGCCCCACAGCTATAAATTACCTTGAGCCCAAGAACTGTAAACTCTCGCGTGCATGCAGCCTCTGTGCGTGCCAAGAATCTGTTAAAGCCAGTTTTGTTTTCATAGAGGCAAAACAAACCTCATCTTAAAATCTATTTTCAACTAGGATGTTTGTCTGTGCAGATGTCTGTCTGATCAGTGGTACAGTATCTCAAGATACAAACAGTGTTGTAGCAACAGACATACTGTGCAGACACAGTAGAGTGAATTACAGGCACACAAAATGCCTTTTTTGAAGATTGTCTTTCCATAGATAGATAGGCTTTTCTGTTGTCTATGATCAAAATGTCCCTGCAAAGCCATAGATTTAGCTAATACTGTATGACTACATACAGTACAACCACAACATGCTGGAAGAGAAAAGAGAATATAGTTGGCCTGATAAAGTCTAGATAGTATCATACAGTTGCCTTGAATGTAGGTTGCAGTACACAGGATTTAAATCACAGTGTCGCTCTGTTCCATTAGTAATTTTCAGAATTTGCATTAAAGGAACCGTATGTAAGAAATAAATGGAAATTAATCATAAAATGACCTTGATATATCACAAGACATTAAGGAATCATGATCATTTCAAATATTTTTATCACTGACAACAGTAATCCAGCCTGAATATTGCCATTTCAAAAGTGAATTTGCAGCCCTTGTGTTGACATTGTCATTATGTGTTTACTGTGTGTATATTATGTATTTTGGCCTGTTACGCCACCGTCTACCTATATGATTTTGGCAACCTAGCTGGCAAAATCTTGTCTGGAAGGAGGAGGAGGAGAGGATACTATGCTCTGTAAAATTTTGAATGTGATTGCAATACGAGTTTTTGGCCACAAACTTACATACTGTTCCTTTAATTATTAATAAAGCTTATCTTTAACACACACACATACACACACACACACAAACACACACACACAATAGGTATACAGGACTGTATGTATTAGAGCTGTCTTCAGAAGTGCAATAATTTACATGCTTTTTGCCTGGTTTGATAGTCAGTTAGGCCTAACAATAGGTTTTCAAGACGTATGTCAGCTCCAGCTAAATGTGTGGTAAGTGGTGGTCTAATATTTTCTCAACAGGCCAAAAGCCAGACCGACCTGAACTCATCTCAGCAGCCCCCGGTCTGGCCCAGGCTATCAGGAAGCAAGCCCTCACCTGTGGAGCATGTGCTTCTGAGAGCTGGTCTGGGCTGGTCTGTTCCTGTCACCTCTGCGTTCCTCCAGCACAGCGCCACTCTCTGCCAGCCTCACATGTTCCTGACAGGTGTCAGTGGTACAATAGCTCCCCTCTGCTGCTCAAGGGTCTGTGTACCTAGAGGGCCTTTTAAAAAAACAGTGTAGGGTCACTCGAAGGGAGTCACAGCGTTGTCTCACACAAGGAAAGGAAACCGAAGGGCGAAGAGGAGCACAGGTCTGGACTCGCAGGAAAAAGGACTTTCTTAGCTTTATTTTGTTCTTTGTATGGATGTCTTTGATATCAAATGATCAGATAGATTATGGTGGACATGGAGTCCTTTTTTAACTTACTGTAGATTCACAGCTTTTGCTTTCTCACTCTTTTGACACAAGACTGTTCCCTCAACTTGGCTCTCCTTTTTTTTGTAACAGGTGAGAAAGCTTGACCAGACTCTGAGTGGGTCTGTGTGACGCGGCCAAGTGTTGACTTGTGCTGCCTTCTACTGCTCCAGTTCTAAGAGGGAAGAAGAGGAAGAAGCAGAAAGATGTATGGTCTGCTGTGCGAGAGCCTGCACGACTTCATCAAGGAGTCTTACGGAGACGACGTGTGGAAGCTGGTGCGTGAGCGCGCAGACGTCCGGCTCCACTCTTTCGTCACACACCAGGTGAGCGATTAGGTGGGCATTTATGCCCCCCTGCATCTGATCTTCACTTAGCTAACGAACCTCCCAGGGGCAGATTAGCGTCTCCTGTCAACAGGCTGAGGCTGGCGGCATGCTCCGTTAACACTGCCTTTAATGCGAATTGAGCTTGTTCCAGGGCTCTTCAGCTTTCACTTGCTGCTTCTCTGTTAAGCCCTCTTGACATATTTATAGCCAATGCAGTCAGAGACAAATATATATTGTAATGAAATGTAATAATCAGAGGCAAACAGATATCTACCGGATGAGGGCCAGGGTGACTCAGTGTCTGTGTCTGTGTGTGTGTGTGTGTGTGTGTTTGGCTGGCTGATGTGTGTTGCAGGTCTACAGTGAGAGTGTGATCCCCCGTATTGCCAAAGCAGCCAGTGGAGTGACGGGGACCCCCTACAATGAGCTCATGAACTCTTGGGGCGTCTACTTCCTGGGCTTTGTGGGGAAGTACGGCTATGACAGAATCTTAAAGGTATGACAGGCACTTAACACCTGGAAAGGTTGTTTAGGGACATTGGAAAGGACTTTTCTCTATTTGTACACTGTTGTGGGCCTATCTTTTCTGTATAAATCCCACTTGTTGTGTTATGTAAATGGTAGGGACTTGTAATGGCAGAAACTAGTGTGTTGAGTTAGTCTGGCTTTCGTGACAAAAGATCATACGAGCTTAGTCTGGCCAATTTCACATACTAACCACCTTTGAGAGGCAAAATTAAATGTAAACTTGTTAAGCCCTCCTTCACCCTGGAGTGAAAGCTTCTGATTGGTGCCTGAAATTCTGGGGACAGAAAATGCAGTAATTAGGCTGCTTGGCCATACTGACTAGATCGCGAAATTTTGTGCAGCGTCATAGGAAGTATGGGCGAGCCCAGGCTAGTGTTGAGTACTATGATTACTACTCTACAGGTGCTTGTTTGTATATGCTTGTGTGTGTGTGTGTGTGTGTGTGTGTGTGTGTGTGTGTGTGTGTGTGTGTGTGTGTGTGTGTTTGTAGGTGTTGGGCCGGCATGTTCGTGACTTTGTGAATGGGCTTGATAACCTGCACGAATACCTGCGCTTCAGCTACCCTAAAGTGCAGCCTCCTACCTTCTTCTGCCAGGAGGAGTCAGCCACTGGAGTCACCCTGCATTACAGGTCAGACAAGCAAACAAGCCATTTGAGGGCAAAATAGCACCCTGGGTAATGTCATAGTACCACATGCAGTAGTGTTGACACGTCAGTATCTATCTATCTATCTATCTATCTATCTATCTATCTAGAAGGTACAGAGAGTGACTGAAATACTAATGAATGTGATGACAGTAGGATGGAAATAAAATGGCAGAGTGCAGATGTTGTGTTTGTGAGGTGTTTCCCCTTGGCTCCCCTCCCTGCAGGAGCAAAAGAAAGGGCTACCTCCACTATGCCATGGGCCAGCTCAGACAGATGGGCAAGCAGTTCTACGACACTGACATCCATGTTGAAGTGCTCTCAGAGCAGCTGGTGGGAGACTACTCCCATGTCACTATGAGGTCAGGCCTTCTGCTTATACCTCACTCTAATTTTGTAGCTCCTGTTGGAAATGCTATGAGCCAATGCAGTGTGTGCTTATTTGATTGTGTGTGTGTGTGTGTGTGTGTGTGTGTGTTTGTTACAGGTTAAACTTTGACAACTCTGCCTACCGCTACATCCAAAAAGAAGACGAGGAAGAGCAAGAAATTTTACCGATAACCAGCGATTTCTTTTTTGAAGTGTTCCCTTTCAACATTGTCTTTAGACAGGTACTGTATGTGTCAGCTTTATAGATTCTTACATGTTTGTTCTCCTCTTCTCTTCTCTTCTCTTCTCTTCTCTTCTCTTCTCTTCTCTCCTCTTCTCTTCTCTTCCTCTCATTTTATTTTTGTTGTGGTCAGGAGCTCTGCATGTAATTCATGCCCTCTCCCCACAACAGGACATGGTGGTGCACAATGTCGGCTCCGGTCTGGCCACAGTCTTCCCTGACCTGGATGGAAAGAAGATCAATGATGCCTTCCTGTTGGCACGCCCCCTGGTGGAATTCACCTGGAACATGGTAGGCCATGCTACTACTGCACAGCGGTGGAGAACACTGGAGAGAGCTAAGTTTAAGATGGACCATTAAAAAAAAAAAAAAATGGCATAAATCTAGTCATATTCCAATTGCTTGAACTCACCATGTGCTGTTAGAGAGAGAAACAAGAAAATTTGACATTATGAGGACTGAATGGCTTGAAATGGCTGCTAAGACTAAGTAATGAGGACCTTGTTATAAAAGTAGCAATGGACCAGCCATTAAAAGGGTTCTTGACAGCATACTTCGCTCTTTCAACAGATAATCTCTCATCCAAACAATCTCTTTGAGATCATGTCCAAGGAGCCAGTGAAGAGAGAGAGAAATCTGCATAACCGTGTTCAGAGTGAGTGCTGACCCTGCTATGAGATCACCCACTTACCATGTGCTCTTTCAAAAGAGGAAGACCCCTACTGTTATTTAAAGAACTAACGTGTGTGTGTGTGCGTTGTGTGTGTGTGTGTGTGTGTGTGTGTGTGTGTGTGTGTGTGTGTGTGTGTGTTCTCCTTTTCCTTTCCTGGATAGATTCGGACTATGAAAATGCCAACCGCTCAGCTGATGTGGATGTGGAGCTCATGGCCTTCCAGTCCATCATTGGAGATGACTACAAAGGTCACTAACCTCTGCTTTGACCACTTGACCACTGACTTCTTGCCCCTCTGACCACCCCCCCCCCCTCTCTCCTTGACACTTTCCAATTGGCTTCACTCAGCTGAACTCAAGGAAAGCCCTTTTTAAAGGACACCTACACGGCATGTTATATCCTGAGCACTTGTTTAGATGGAGTTACGTCTAAACCAGGGGTGGGCAATTATTTTTTCCATGGGGCCACATGATAAACAGAAAATATTGTGGAGGGCCGGGCTAAAAGGCTGAACTCAGTTCTATGTAATATTCATTGCATTTCTTTATAATATTAAAAGCAGTAAATAGCATTGTTTGACAAGCTGTTAAGACTGGTTAGCTTATATGCTATGATTAAGCAATGAAAAATGAAATGAAAGTGAGGTTACCTTTAATTTAATTTTCATTTATTTAATTTTTTAAATCAGAGTTCCCAAAAGTACCCTGATGATGCTATTAACAAACATGGCACATCAGTTCTGAAACCATGCTGTGCGATGGATGTATAATATTAGGTTAATATAACAACAGGCCACATTCAATTTTATATTTTCGACTTCATGGCGGGCTGCATGGAACAGAGCAGAGGGCCGCATGGAGCCCCCGGGCCTTAGTTTGTCCAACCCTCAGTGTCAATGTTTAACTAGCACACTGATACCACAATATTATTTTCACACATCAAGTTGTCACGTTAATATCATGTCAGGGTTAACCACTATTTTCATCACTGGCTAAACTCATCTTTACATGGATAGGATCTTTATGGCAACACTGCCTGAGTTTGTTCACCTCGTACCATGTGCACGACTACCTCATGTACAGTATAACCCAGCCCGGCACACTGTCTCATTAAGTCTGTCTAGCCCATAATCTGCATAGAGTAAATGTGTTGTGACTGTGTTTTCTGTCCTCTGGCTGTGTTGCACTCTCTCTGTGTCCTCCCTCCATGCTGTGGTGTGGGTCAATATGTGCTGGCCTGTTATTAATAATCGCTGTGTGAATGCTGAGTTGCATGCTGGGGGGGGGGGGGGGGGGGGGGGGGGGGGGGGGGGGGGGGGG
>JASCQY010000258.1:2963938-2978094 GCA_030264315.1 Sardinella tawilis
CCATATACAAGTCAAAGACACACGCTACCTCCACACACACACACACACACACACACACACACACACACACACACACAAACACGCACAAACTGTCTTAGCTCATTACTGTTATTGGTGTCATCAGCCCATATAAACCAAGAGGGGGGTGTAAGTGGTACATTCTCACATATTTGTGTGCTGATGTTTTGGGACCATCTCACAGAGCACATTACTTATTAACCACCAGGGGCAAAGCTGCGGTTTAGAACAGCAATGCAGGCTTTGGCAGGAATATGAATAATTCTACTTTCTCCTGATTTCCTGTGTCCCATGTGGGAGGCTGTTATGACCACAATATTTTATTCTAGTTTGTTTTGAGGCTGGCTCAAAGCTAACATTCAGAGGGAATAATATTCTTAACATTCCCCAAAAGACCAAAACAACAGTAACAGCAGCTGCATTTTACCATGTTCCCACTAGGGGTCACTTTACAGCTACAGTACATTATGCTAAGCAGGATGCCAGGAAATGTTGCAAAAAATGACATAACACTGCCTGATTCTATATTTTCCTTTTAACATGTAACATGTAACATTAGTTCTTTTTAAAAGACTGATGTAAAATTCTACAGATTTCCCACCAGGCCTATGTGTCACCAATTAGGTATTAGGTATGTCATTCACTCTGTTTTTAATTAACAGGGAGGGTGTCCTGATGGTGAGGATGGGTTAATTAGTGAAAACACATTATTTTTCAGACTTTAAACTCTGTCAGGATGCACACTATAAAACTTCAACTCTTAATGCATCATTCCTCACCCACAACTGAAAACCTGATGCCCAACAGAGCACGACTATCCACTTGGACAAGGTGAGGTCTTGGCGAAAGTGCTTCTATAGTTTTCAGTGCCATGTAGGCTCTTTTGTACTATGACAGTTTTCTTGTTTAAGTAGCTCTGACATTTAGCCTATTAGGTGTTTGGTTGTGTAGGTAAAGCTTTATGGAGAATGAAATGGAGAGAGGAGCATGACAAGTAGCTGTTGTGTGCTGTGTGCTCCCTCCCTTCCTGACTTTGTAGGCCTATAGCCTACTCTTGCCTTGGATCAAAATCAATGATCTCATACATGCATAGGCTACATACATATAGCTACATAGGCCTACATACTGCACATACATAGGCCCTACATAGGACATCGTGCTCTTGTGCCCTTGCTGACCAGTCATCTCAACATGATGTAGGCAGAGGAATAAAAAAAATCTACTGTAAATTGTAAATAATTATAAAAAGTTTGTGGAGAGCAATTGAAACCTTTTTTTCAAGTTTAATAGAGGCAACTGTGAGGCGGAACGTAGTTGAAAAGCTCATTATCATCCTTCAGCTGTAAACATGCTGTCGGTCATGGTTATTTTCCGTGAAGGCAGCATTTGTCAGCGTAGGCTACTCCTCCTCTCAAGCTTAGCTAAGTAACGTTAAAATGTCAACTTTGGCGCAGAAAGTGCATTTCTCTCTTAGTCAACGCACCGGCGTTTGTTGGAACAAGATGTATTTGAATCACTTAATGGCTGTCGCAAATGAGGCAGAGGTATTTAGAAGTCAAGCCGTGTGTCCAGCTGTCACTTGGCATAGCTCATGTCTGTTGTGCAATCCATTATCTCGACAAGCTTCCATTTACTGTTAAGGTTTTGAGGAGCAGCTAAACAGCATCAAAAGTGAATAGTGCAAGTAATTGCTCCTCTGACAGCTTAGGGAGACAATTTGCTAACAACATCAGTCACGCTAATTTGTAATTAAATAAGACCTTTCCTGACATTTTTCCCTAACCTTTCTTTGAGCAATTGTTCTTATGCAGCTGCCAAGAACACCATACAACAATATGTTTTTCATTTCTCCATTGATTTAGCCTATTGCTCTCCACAAGCCTATTGATCTAAATCAACTATGCAATTAATTGGACTAGCCTACTGTACATGTACATAGTATGATCCCACTGAGGAAGAATGTCGCCTACAGCTTCTTGCACTCAGACACAGCATGTCATCTCGTCCAATTACAATCACAACAGCCACTACAGAGCCAGTCTTCAGTCACAAGGGTAAGTAGCATACTTTACATTCAAGAAAAAAACGTATAGCCTATAGGCCTTTATCCCTCCTTCTCATTCTTAGCTTAGCCTACCTCTTTTGAATTTCCCTTTCCCTTTGGTTGCATTTTTAAGCGTAGGCCTATTCACTTTTAATTCAAATAAACAGTGCATTGCCATTTTGCAAGTAGACCTACATATGATTTTGTGGGCAAGTGTTCACAGTGATTGAAATAATCTGTTTAAAGGGGACGGCTGGTCAGACTTAAAGAATAATCCTGAAGATTCTGAAGGAAATGTGTATAGTTCCACTCTGGACTTAATCAAGAACTGTGAGCATGCCTACAGACCCTCAAACATCAGCTCTTCAGACATTAAAGGGGAGAAGGGCCTCTCAAAGCAGAATGGTATGTGACAGGTGTAAAATCTTCTGAATAACTTTGAGGAAACCTATGGATTTTTCAGACAGATTTCTAAGATGGCAAATCTATTTTGACATAAAGGACTTTCAGTCCTTCCTATGTGCAGCACATTCAGACTGAATCTTGACTCAAAACGTAATAAATATTTCACACTGAATCCAGTCAGGAAAGAGAGAGATTGTAACTGCATACAGTAATGCACAGAGTCCCATCTTCCTACAGTCTAGCTGATCATGTGTTTTTCTCATCATGCTGGTCTTGTCCTTTTCTGATTGCGCTCCGGGATGGGGTTGGGGGGGTCCCTTATCAGAGTCCAGCAGAGACCAACCAGAGCAGCCCAAGCAGTCGGCCCTCGTGGTTCTCCTGAAGATTCCGCAGCTCTTCCTTCTCCTCTTCCTGTTCGTCTGCTCGCTGGACGTCCTGAGCTCAGCCTTCCAGCTTGCCGGGGGTAATTAGCAATTACACACTAAAACTGTTTCTCAGTGGGATCAAACATGTGTGAAACCCTTCTGTACCCTGATTACAGCAGCACGTACAGTAGCAGCCATCCCCACTAGTCGAGTAGTCGAGTGTTTGGAAGCTCTCTGGGAAGTATTTTCTTCTGTGCTTGTAGGAAATGCAGAGCTTTGGATTTGAAACTCTGTGCTAAAGTACTGTATAAGAACAAATGGCAATAAGGGTGAGGAGCAGCCATAATGCTGTAATCATGCAGATACCGGGTATTATGCTGCAATCATGGATATGGCACAATCATTTTGGAATTGCACAATGTCCCCTAAGGACATGTTTACACGTAGTGAAGTGATTTCACAAGACATACTGTAGGCCTACATTTCTCTCTAATGGGTTTCTTTGTGTAAGCCCTTAAACGTGGAATGCAGTGCAGCTGTGACCTTGTCGTTGTTAATGTTTAAATGTGTGTACTGTGTAGTTTTCTTTCTGTCATCTGCTTATTGTCCTGAACTGTCACATCACGACGGGTGGAGTGATATTTCCATAGTGCGTGTTTGTACCACTGAAAGGCTTTTTGGTTTTAAAAGGTGATAAGAATTTGATTAGAATTAGGCCAGGCCAGGGGCTTCTGACCACTGCTCCTCCAGACATGTCTTACATGGGACAGGGTGAAGGAGTAAACATTTTATCTTTTATCTCTTTTCTAGCCTGTATATATGGACATATTAGATAAACTGAAGACCATATCACTTTGTTTGTCTTATTTGGAAAGGCAAAGTGGCAGGGGACATCTTCCAGGACAGTGCCATCCTCTCCAACCCTGTGGCAGGCCTGGTGGTGGGGATTCTGGTAACTGTGCTCGTCCAGAGCTCCAGCACCTCCACCTCCATCATCGTCAGTCTGGTGTCCTCTGGACGTGAGTGTGCCCTTACAAACACCACTCTTTAGTTGAGCTTGTAACTGTTCACATTGAATCACATTCATTGTTCTCCTGAACTCATTCTTTGACCTTTAAGGGTGCCAGGTGTGAGCCATGAATGACATCATATCAATATGCATGAGTGAACATTGGTAGAAAAAGCTATCTATCTATCTTTCCTGGAATCCTTGTCTCTAGTTCCTGACGTACATAAAATGACTACAGTTCCTAGATGTTGAATTTACTGGCATACTGTTGAGTAGGGCTGCATGATTTGGGTAAAATATCTACAGTATTTGTAATTTTTTTCTTTACTATCTGTCACACAAGGAGGATGGCATGAAAATAAAACAATAGTTGTAAGGTGCACAATTATAGTAAATGCAGTCATTTTTATTAGCTGACTGCTTTAATTAAAATTGCAACTTTTATTAAGAACCAATTAATTTTTTTGAAGCCAATCTTCATTTTATTGAACTTATTAGTATTTTTATGGTCAGCTTTAGGGGGGCTCTAGCAGCCTACTGGTGGCATGAACACGTTGGGCACTTACTTCTCCCTCTGAGCATTGAGCTAATTACTTTTTGCATCAATGCTGCTCTGCAGCCAGAGGCTATCATAGCAATTACATCTAATCACAAACGTGAACATCAACTCTGACACTCGGGGCTGCCGGAACATCTCCTGAAGGCTGCTTCAGATTCACTCTATGGCTCCCCGAACAAAAGCCTTTGTCAGCCATCAAGCCACTTACAGCGTGAAAGATTAATTTCCTTTGAACCATATGAAAGATATTACAAGCATTTCATTCTTCATTTGATCACAAATCCACCAGCAAATCAAGGGATGTTGATCTTGTAGATGATACAGATAGTCTTTATTAGATTCATACTGTATGTAGGCTACCGGACAAGAGTGTATCATCATAGCTGTCTGTCATAGACTATTTAATTAGAGATACTCAAGCGGAAAATTAACCCACATCAACAACATTTATGTACTGTAATATGACATGTTTGTGTAATTGAATTGTGTTTGTGTGTGTGTGTGTGTGCATGTGTGTGTGTGTGTGTATGAACTTCTAGTGAACACACATACCTGTTTGACTCCTCATATGTTTCAGCTTCATCACAATCATGTTTGCAAGCATTTCTGCTCAATGTGGATATTCATTGTAAATAACGGTGTATGTGTGTGTGTGTGTGTGTGTGTGTGTGTGTGTGTGTGTGTGTGTGTGTGTGTGTGTTTCTGTGTGTGCGTGTGTTTATGTGTGTGCGTGTGTGTTATAGTGCTTGGGGTGAGTTCAGCTGTTCCTATTATAATGGGCACCAATGTGGGGACATCTGTGACTAACACGATAGTGGCTCTGATGCAGGCTGGGGAGAGAAATGAATTTAAGAGGTGAGATCAGGTCACTGCATGACAAAGAAATTATTCTATTCTTGAGATATACGACAAAATATGATGCAAAATTATGTTGAAAAAGCTTCAAACTTTTAAAACAATCTTACAGTATGTTTTCTTCTCAGTTTTTTTTTTCAAATGTGCCTTGATCTAACAGTCTGACCAATTGAACTATAATGAGACATGATCACAAAACAATGAGAGATCTTTCACATAGCAAATTATGTTCATGTTTTAGGCATTTATTTATGCATTCTAATCTCTCTAGATCTTATGTTGTCATCTTATATATTTTTTCAATATGTGACTTGATCTGATAGTCTGGCACTGAGGTGATTTTCAATCAATTTTTTGCAATTGATGTTGATGTTGTAGCCATTTTATATTTTGTATTTTAATGACTAAATAAAAATGTAACTAGCCTAATTCATAATGAATAATATGGTTAAAAGATGATAACATGATAACTTTAAAGGTGGTGGACGTGTTTTGTGCAATATTTGAAAAATGGCAGGACTAATGATCAGTGGCAAAACATTGACATTATCCACCTCATATCTTTCCTGACAGTTTTTTATGATTAGATTTGTGTCTTGTGATAGCTTTCCCTCACTTCTACGCGTTAGTTTGGCAGAGTCCTTGATCCTGAATGATGCAGAGAATTACAAGATCTGATAAACCTCTGATCACTACAGAGGGTCTTGTGATCTCTGGGCCTGAGAAACTCTGCTTGGGTCTTAAAGCCAAACTTTAATAGATAGGCTATGTTTGTCACCAACCAGAGATCTAAAGACAACTCCCTCCTGTCCTCCATTGACCTGCATGCATTTAAACTTCTATGACTATGACTGAAAATGTGGCCTCTAATCAAAGACTTTGAACATCTGGCAAACTTGAGAAATATAACAATTTTTTGTGCTTTTCAATTTCAACACACTGAAATATTTTGAAATTAAGTGTTTGAATTTGTGTAGTAGAGGGTGTGTTTGTGTTTATTTGGCAGGGCTTTTGCGGGAGCCACCATACATGACTGCTTTAACTGGCTGTCAGTTCTGGTTCTGTTGCCCCTGGAGGTGGTAACAGGGCTGATGAGTACCCTGGCCAAGCTCACTGTGAGCAGCCTCCATGTGCAGAGTGGGGAGGAGGCTCCTGAACTCCTCAAAGTCATCACTGAGCCTGTTACTAAACTCCTCATTCAGGTGAGACTTCACTGAGCCTGTTACTAAACTCCTCATTCAGGTGAGACTTCACCGAGCCTGTTAGTAAACTCATCATATGGGTGAGACTTCCCCGAGCCTGTTAGTAAACTCATCATTCGGGTGAGACAAACTCAGCCTGTTAGTAAACTCATCATTCAGGTGAGACAAACTCAGCCTGTTACTAAACTCATTGTTCAGGTGAGATATCACTGAGCCTGCTACTAAACTTATCGTTCAGGTGAGACAAACTCAGCCTGTCACTAAACTCATCATTCAGGTGAGATATCACTGAACCTGTGAAGGTAAAGATGATGCCCTGAAGAAGGCCCAAGCCACTACTGTATGTGTGGGCAATTTTCACCTTCTCTTGTTTGATAACTTTGGATCAAAGAGCGTCAAATCAACATCTTGCCTACAGTATCATCTGAAAGGACTGAGCACGCCACTGACTCCAAACAGCATTACTGAGCCTATTAGTAAAGCATACCTGTATATGTGAAAGATTGCTGAATTTGTTATTCAATTTATTATTCCGATGAGATGTACTGTAGTTAGGCCTAATCCATAGATCCATCAAAGAGACAGTAACATGCTAAATCCATTATTCCAGATATTACTGAGAATGTTATTTATGTCTCAAGTTGTCACTAAGATAAGACCTATAACATCATTCAAATAAGCTATTGCTGAGCACAGTGTTGAAATTGTTGGTTTTCAGTGAGCCTGCCATCCACCAGGCTACTCACTAACCCTGTTTGCTAACTTCATCGTTCAGGTCAGGCTAGCCAGTCTCTTCACTCATCACTGTCTGTCTGCTCCTTGTGATTTTGACGGCCTATAGGAGTACTTGAGCTATTTCAGCTAAAACCGGCCTCATTTGGTTCTATTACAGCTGGATAAATCTGTCATCACAGGCCTTGCGATGGGGGACCAGAGCATGAGGAACAGGAGTCTTGTGAAAGTTTGGTGCAAGACAGCCACCATTGTCACCACTATGGTAATGAGTTGTTGCTAAATATACCAGCATACCTCTACAGCAAACCTTTTAAGCTAAACAAAGAGCCTTGATTCCATAATTATTCCATACTAAGTTGCTTTTTTGTGTTCTTTGGCTTCATGTTTTCTATTTCCTTTTTTTTGATGGGGGATTTCATTTTATAGATTTTTTCCAACCATTTATATGTTAATGTTGTCATTGGAATGCAATCAAAGATGCTGAGGCCATTTTTACTTGGCGGCTGTTGGCCAGTGCAGATATGTATGATTACCTCTGTCCGCACAGAAGGAAGAACGGTATTGATATGATAATGTTTCATCAGCTGCCATTCAGGAGTCTCTCCTCTCAATCCCATGTCTGTGTCTGTCTCTCTGTCTGTAGAGCCCACCAAACACAACCGTAGACACTGCCAACAACTGTACATCCACGATTGGCTGTTTTCAAGAAAGTGGTGTCACCTTGACAACCGAGAATCTAACCTCCCTTGTCAACGTTGAGAAATGTGAGTTCCTGTCAAAATGAATAAACTAACAAGTAACCTTGGAATATAAATGTGGCGTGCCATATATATGAATGTATGACAGCTTATGTTATTTACTGGATGGAATTCACCTCTTTTAGAAAAGCACATTTTATTAAATTATTTCTCCTTTTCTCTGAACGCCTTTATCTTTGATTCCTTTGTCCTTCGTCTCTACACTCATGCATAGTTCATGCTTGGTTTCACTTTGGTAAGCATATCAAGCATACCTCTGGTGGAAACAGATATGAAAAATACTCTCCACACTCCCTCCCTTTCCAACCTAGGCAAGCACCTATTTGTGGACTCCCAGCTGTCGGACCTTACCATCGGTCTGATCCTGTTGGCTTGCTCCTTAACTGTGCTCTGTACCTGCCTGCTGCTGCTTGTGAAGATACTCAACTCACTCCTCAGGGGTCAAGTGGCAAAAGTCATCCAAGTCATCATTAACACAGGTACTGTATGAGCCTCATGTTGCCAGTCAGGAAGACAGCATGAAGTCAGCGCCAGAATAGTAAATGTCCAGAAAGATTTTATGTCATGTGAGAGATTCACCAACCAGTTTGATCTATTCAGTTCTTTCTCTGGAGAATCCGTAATCGGTGCTGTTTTTTAAATAGACATTTTTGTCAAGTAAATGGAACTGCCAGCATCTTGAATGTACTGTATCTCTCCTTGGCAGACCCACCGTACCCTTTTGGCTGGCTGACAGGATACCTGGCAATGGTTGTTGGTGCAGGCATGACTTTTATCGTCCAGAGCAGCTCGGTGTTCACCTCGGCGATGACCCCACTCATAGGTCAGTTCAGTTTGCAAGACAGGTCGTCCCTCATGATCCATTAATCCAGCAAACCTGCCATTCGCTGACTCATCAAAAAGCACTTTCATGAAACCAATTACAGGGAGTGTTACAGACTGCTTGCTTTTCTGCCATTGTTGTTAATCAACACTAATTAATCACCACCAATTAAAGAGCTTTTTTTTGAGGATTCGGAATGTCTTTAAGGACTTGTGAAGACACATGCATGAAAGGCTTTTAAAGGAATTTATCATAGTTCCTAATGAATTTGCACATGTAGTGTTCTTAGTTCTCCTGGTTAAACTTTTATCTGCAGGTGAGCCTTGGTGTTTAAATGAACATTAACTTCAAACAGCAGCCAGCGTAATGCTGTCATTTTTTTACTGTCTGTGCAAATGGATGTGAATTATTGACTGAGCGTTTAAAAACCCCTTATTATGTAAATGTGCGATCTGAGGCATGACTCACTGGCAGTACTCTGCTGATCATTTAAAATGTGTTGGACAATGAACTCAGAGACCCGTCACAGACATCAATGTCATGGATCCGATCTGTGTAGGTTCTAACACAGCATATCTTTTCTGTCCTGCAGAACAGTGCTAAAACTAATGTTGCAGAAACATAATTAAAACCATGTGTTTGTCCTTATTAATTCTGACTGATTTGCAACTTCCGGCCACTGTGTTCCAAAAAACCTTGTTCAGGTGCCCAGAAATTCATCAGGAGTTATGACAAAAAGCAGTCATCTTCGCTTTGTAAAGTTTAATGACAAGCAGTACGTCAAATTTGGAGTTGGGAACTTTCCCGAAAATCATGTGCATGGCAATAAATCCTAAGCATATTCATCCTGAGCTGAGCGCTCTCCCAAGCTTGCCCACTCCCAGAGATTAACTTCCCAGCTCTGCTCTGCTCTGCTCTGATCTCCCAGGTATTGGAGTAATAAGTCTGGAGCGCGCCTACCCCCTCACGCTGGGCTCCAATATTGGCACCACCACCACAGCCATCCTCGCCGCCATGGCCAGCCCTGGGGATAAGCTGCCCGCTGCCTGCCAGGTATGGCGCATCCGCACAAAGCAATGAATGGGTGATATGCTTGCTGTGTTTGGCTTGGACATAAAGGTGCCGGAAGGTGATATGCAGCATTGTTGTCATGTGACGGGAGACAGAGGGAGCTCTTTGGTGCAAGCAGATGGATTAATGAGGACCTGCTTAGGATGATTGACAAACAAATGGAGATTATACATAAGTCATGAGCAAATGCTGCTAGATTTCATTTTTAAAATAAATGAAGAAATAAGGAGAGATCACAAATAGGTTAGACCACATTTCTTTTGCATAGAAATAACACAGATTTTGACATTTAAAAGTCTTTATCTAAAACCTTTACATTTTGGAACTTCTGGATAAAATAATGAAGTGAAATTAAACTCTCTCACCAAGACCACCTGCCAAAATCGGCCTCTTGTTCACACAGTATATCTCCCGCAGATTGCACTGTGCCACTTGTTCTTCAATGTTTTTGGCATCTTGCTGTGGTACCCAGTGCCTGCCACGCGACTCCCCATTCGCATGGCATCGATGCTGGGCGAGAGGACAGCCAAGTACCGCTGGTTCGCCGTCCTCTACCTGATGGTGTTCTTCCTGCTCCTGCCGTCGCTGGTCTTTGGCTTGTCGCTGGCAGGGTGGCGGGTCATGGTGGGCGTTGGAGCACCCTTCCTCGGGGTCTTGCTCTTCATCACCCTGGTGAACCTGCTCCAGGCCCGCAGTCCCGACCACCTGCCTCGGCTCCTGCAGAGCTGGGACTTCCTCCCTCACTGGATGCACTCCCTCAAGCCCCTGGACCGCGCCATCACCAAGGCGACCGTGTGCTGCAGCCCCGCCAGGGCAGACCCGGAGACGGCCGTCACGATAACGCCAGAGCCTAAATCAGCAGCGGAACGACAAATGACCTCGCCAGTGGCTTACGACAATCCTACACTGTCATATCTGGAAGAGGTCCCCTCTCATCCTCGCGTGTTTAAATTACGAGGTCTGGAGAGATGCAATAGCACTCCTCTCTAATGCTGAGCTCTAGTGCTGCACTGACTCTGAGCAGCCAGCAGGGGGCCTCATCAGAGGCACTGAGGGTTGGATTGCTCTATTTGCCTGGTAGAATAGAACTTTAATGATAGCCTAATCAGGGAGCACTTATGCGCTGTGCTGTGGGTTTATGCGCTAGAATGAGTGTCCTGGGACACACTGCCTTTTGCTGACTAGTTATCTGGTGAGTTTGTTTGTTTTGTTATGAAGAAGCAATGTGGAGGCTGCTGTTTCAGCACTTCTGCTAACGCAGGCAGTGAACTGTGACCTGGGAATTCCCCTAGTATGAAGAATCGTATCATGGTATACTACAAGCGAACTGCACTAAAGTCTTTTTAATAAGGGCCTTAGACCAAAGCCATTATTTTGTATTTTTATATTTTGGTAGAATTGTGTCAGTTTTACATCTTTAGGGTGTTCTGGAAAATTCCATTTATTTTATAATTAATTCACTACATTGGATAGTGATGAGATAATTAGGTGCCTGAATCTCAAATGCACCCATGAACACTTTGGCTGTCTGTTTTCCAATTATAGTTCCTCCAATCAAAGGTTCCCATGCATCCCAGATTTGTGTTTTTATCATGTACTCTATAGGGTAAAGCATTAAGACAAGAGCTTCAAATGTCAAATGGCATTTGTCAAGAGCAGATGATATTATGGTGGATATTATCCACCGAGCACTAGAGGACATAAAGGAGAGAAAACATTTTTTACAAAAGCATTATCACCTTTAGTCGGCCAGTGTATAATTGATTTCACCAGAGTCATGACCCTAACTTCAATCTTTCTTCTATTGTCAGTATAAACCACTGCACATGATAACTACAGGCTTAGGACTTTTGACATGGTTATCACCAAAACTCAAGGCTGATGATTTTTGAATCAAACGGCTTTTATTCTTCTGCTTTGATTCTTCAATATGCGTGATAACAAAATTGCAAGGTGTCTTGTTCACCATTATCAAAGAAGGCCTTGAGCCTTGATCAATGTTTCTTTTTTTTTCAAAACTTTTTTCCTCTCCTTTTTGATGGCAAGTACTAAATGGACTGTATTTTGATTGGATACAAAACGCTTGTTGTGCATTGTAACTGTGTATGCCTTGAAGTCCAGCCTTTTTATTTCTCATCAATACACACATACACACACACACACACACTCTGGAAAACCTTTGATTAAAAATTCAGTGAGCAGCTTTTCATTATATTCCTAATCCATGGTTTTTAAATGTTTCATGTTTTCAGTGTAATAAGTGGCTCAAGTAGATTTGGAATTAAATATATATAACGCCACACAAATGCACAGGGTTAACACTCCCATAACTTTCCTCACAAAATTATAATTAATCTGCATAATTTAAGCCAGTATATGAAACCACCATATAATGAACAAGTGTATTTTAATAATAATTAACTAGGTTGGAGATATTCACAGCAAGAGCAAACAGAATAATGAACATCATGCCATGGTCAAATATGAGACACATACAGTATCTCTATGGTCTCACTCTCCCTTCATGTGTGCATGTGGTAGTGAGGTATCTCTGACACGATCAGAGCTCTTAAACCAACATGGTGAATTGTTCATTTACTCTCAACATGCTCATCAAACCTACTCAAACAAGCCTGGGGAATTGGGCCCATACAGATCAGATCATGGACAGATGCTGAGGCTAGTGCTTGAACTGGGGCTATAGCCCTAAAGAGCCTCCTAAAGACCAAGCTCTTCAAACAGGCAGATCCCAGTTCACTTACTGAAGGATGTAGTGGATTACTGTAATTAACCATCACAGAGCAGCAGCTGACGCCTGTTAAAGGTGTACTATGAGAGCGTAGTTAAATCAGTGTCTTTATATTCATATTCAGAATGTCTTCTAATCACACAAAAGCTTTCACTATTTCACCCTATTTGTGGTTAAAAACATCTGTGTTAGTGAGCACCTCACTTTTACCAAGACAATACACTCCCCCAACACATGTACTAACACTCTGTCTAAATATGCTAATTTTAATTAGCCTGATTTCTGCACAGATGTTTCTTGGACACAACTCATATGACAGCACACATGACATGACATACATGTTGCTTGACCTTGTTTTAGATTCGGTATTACACTAAGCAGTAAGCATTACAGTAAGCATTATAGCCTGGGGCACAAAAGAATGCTTTAGCCGTATGTTGAAGTATGACATCCTGAATCTGTAGATACAGTATATGGTATGAGTTAGAATTCACTCTTCCAGAACTAAAAGAAAGAGAGAATCCCTCTGATGTACTGAGGTGCCGAGTTTCTCTGTGACAAAGTGTCGAGATGAGATCCAAAATGGTGCAGGGGATGTTAGAGATGGCTGTTTTCTAACACACAACACAAAGGACAGGGTGATAGAACATGCAAGTGCTCACTCATTCATAGCATGAATTACATATCTGAAGTAGCGTGCCAGCTGAGAAGAAAACAAGAAAGGAAATGTCCTGACAGGTACACAGTGTCTGGGTCCATAACGACCCTCGAATACAAGGCCTGCGCTTCCCCTGAAACTCATTACTGTTGCTCCCGGTCCAAAAAAACACTCCTCAGACGACAGCTTCTGCTCAATACCTACCAAAAGGTCTCCTGTTGCAGCCAAACAGCCAGACAGGTCTGACTCCACCTGCCAGAGCTGAGAAAGAAAATCTGAAGGTCTGCCTCACCTTAAAGTCACACAAGACTGAATCAAAAGTTCATGTTACATCTGTAGTTTTGGGTTTAACTCCCTCTAAAGAATTGCTGTCTTCAAAAGTGGGAATAGCCTGCGGTACACTGCATTACTTAAGCATTGTTTTCTTTATTTTATTATATTTCATTTTAATAGGATATATTTCATTTTAGTCGTAGCTGGGAAATATTAACGTATTAAAATGGGATTTTGTGGTATTTACTGTTCGGATGAATGGAATTATCTATACAGTACTATAGCCTACATAATGATCTTTTACTTAATTTTGAGTCCAGTAGTTTGTGAAATATCAAATTGAATCAAAAGTAAAGCATCAAACAATGGGCTGTCATCTTAAAAGAAGAAATCCATCTATTTTACCCACTGCCTCAGTGGAAAACAGTTCTAAATGTCAGTTCACTGCTGGACCTATTGCAACATTCACATTTCAGTGTTTGTGAGATGTGAACATCTCAGTGTTTGTGTATTGGAATGAAGTTGTGTGTGTGTGTGTGTGTGTGTGTGTGTGTCTCTCTCTCTGTCTCTCTGTGAGAGTGTTTTTGTGTGTCTGTGTTTGTGTGTGTGTATATATCAAGAGCACACAACTC
>JASCQY010000258.1:2988775-3000442 GCA_030264315.1 Sardinella tawilis
TTTTTGCTAATGACAACATTTCTTCAGCACAAAGAGCAGGATTTCGTGTTAAAATTGACCGAAATTCCCCTTTAAGGAGGAAGCCTGTGAGTGGCAGCGACTGGTGTCAGTAGGAAACTAAGAGCTTACAGGACAAAACTGAAAGGGGGCCCCCATTCTGTTGTCAGTTTGCTATTTGGTCTATGGTATGTTGTAATAAAGTCTTTCCCTAGGGCTACACTATATGTGTTATAGAAGCACAAACAGGCAGGTTGTACTGGATCTGATATGTAGCTTTAACCATTACTTTCCACTAAAATGAATAAGTCTTTGTATTTGTATGTGTATTTTTGATGCGACGACTTAATGTAACGCATGCAGTGTAGTCAAGTGTCATGTTAAAAATACAATGAAAAGACTGTTTTTTTTTGTTTTTTTTTTTAGAATGTCAGCCTGTACTGTTGTGTCTGGCGTAGGGGCGTAGCCAGTTCCATTGATTACAGTGAAGCTACAGTAGTTGTTATGGCAGATCTTTGACAGCAGCACTGATAGCTCTTGGTGACCTCAAACAACAGGGATATAAGTCAAAATAGTGTGGAATATAACAATTTTAGTATTTAATGCCTCAAATCTGGGACTTACATGAGCTTAAAAAAATCACAAAGCTTGAAACAGTTAGTTGGTTAGCTTTTTCTGGCATTTGGTAGGCTGGTAGCTAAGCAACAACCCATTGTTGAAGGAAGTGTGGCTGTTGGAGCTATTTTTAACTTGATGCACCATTTTCTGCATGGCCTTGCTCAAATAAACATGGACTTGTCACATCGTTCCTCAGAGGAACCATTGAAACAGAGTGCTTGGAGGTTAACAAACTTCATACTGTGCATACCCCCTCCACCACCACCACCACCACCAGAGTAGTGCTTCAGTAAGGCACCCACGAGAAGCCAAGCAGAGTGGGTACCAATGGAGCATGGAGGAAGAGGAGGAGAGAGGCCTGAACTAGTCTCAAAGAGGACTGAGAAAGGGAGATAGTCTCAGTGCAGCACTTCAGGCTGTCGTGCCCAAGAGAAGCTCACCGCAGAGGGAGCTGGTGTAGCGGGTGCTGCTTGATTACTCACTGAATCAGAATACAAAACCCACACAGTCCCAAAAAAAGCTAATTGAATGTTGTTCTCCCTTTTCACAGTGATAGCACAGCTGATTGGAAAGATAATTGAAGTGGGAAAACAAGCCTCGGCAGGGGAATTCAGCAACATGGTGCAGTTGTCGTGGGAAGGTTGTAGACATCTACACTAATTGGAAGTGGAACCTTAATAGGATATGGTTTGTGTTAACTTCTGTGGACATCAAGTAGACTTGTTAAATGTTCTTTATTAACGCATTAAAATCATGTGTTTCATGTAGCTCATTAGCAACAATACACATACACAATGGGGCCTGTTGTGCTGCATGGATGAAGGACACATTTGCTATTTTTGCCCCTTAATGAAGTTATTGTTCCTCAGGAGAATGTTCATATGCTCAACAAGGGTTAAATTCCACTTAAGATAGCCACTTTCTTTCAAATATACAATTTCTGATGTGCGTTTTATGTGCTGTTTGAGAAATTTGTCTGACAGGGGATATCAAAGCCTAGGGCAATTTCATATTTTCACTTTTGTTATTTGTTTACTCAGTCACACCACTGTAATGGAAACATTTATTTCAAGTTTCAAATGCATGGCCTGTGGCATGTCTTTATGCACGGTGGTTACCAAATTAACAGTGAACAGTGTGCTTGTCCTCAATATTTCTCCGCATGTCACTGCGGGGAAGGCTGCTATAAAAATACATTCTCAAAAATTCCCAAAACATTCTTATGGAAATTGATGGGGGCTCACACTGCGCTCTCCACGAGTCTCACCATCAGACTTCTCTGTCTCAGGAAAACCAAAAAGATCTTAGGGTCTAGAGTTTCTCATGCATTGAACCCTGGACCCTGAGCACGCCCCAGCACCACGCTGTTGGCACTGAGCCACATTCTGGCCACTGGAGGATACGGGTGAAATGTCTGTGGAGTTAAAAATAGGGCCCTCACTGCAGGATCCCCACTATGGCTCAGACAATAGCTAGCGAGTTTCCCTTTGCAAACTGCCCTCACTTCTGTTTTCTGTTTGTCTGAAAATAAATATGTAAACAAAAAAGAGTAAACAAGCTCTTGGTGTGTCACTGTCGGGCAGGTATCTTCACTATAAACTGTGGTTATTAAAACATCTCACAGTCTGACCCACTAAAACAACAGCATAAACCTGGTGCACGCTCTGTCTGTCAATCATAGTACAGCAGCTGTTGGTGGTGAGCTATACAGTCCCTTGCTATGGCCTTTCATCAGTAATTCTCACCAATCCAAGTAAAAATAACTTTTTGTACAATGTTTTAGAGAAAACGTTAAATGGTTTTAGTGCCCAGTGAAGCAAAACATAGACCAAGTCTCTTTTAGGTCCCCACGGCTCTGCAAAAGCTTTATAAGAAACGGATTATTAGAAGAAACTTACTACATTGTCCTCAAGAGAATGTCATGCTGTTTTCATTTTGATATCCAGCAGGGTTCTGCTAAAACGTTCTTTCCTCCCTTTGCTGCTCATTCTCATGTGCTCTGTGGCATGTTTTACTTCTAGAATTTCTCTGGCATAAGGTCATGGATTATAGGCTGGTTAAGAGCTCTTGGAGAAAAGCACTTTTTCAAAGTCTCACTTCATTCCAACAAAATATTCCTCTGTGAATTAGTTTAAAACAGCGTTATTAGTCAGAGTGACAATTATTCAAGTAAATTAAGTTCAGTTTTCAGGACTCATAAATAGGTGACAGCCATTTAAAGTCCATTTGTACAGTCCATTTATTCATCAGAATCTAATGATCAAGATGGGTAATTTCTCCATGGCCAGAGCTAACTAAAGCATTACATATAATGAAGTCAATCATCTCTCACAGATAAGAGATTGGAAATTCTCATCAAAGCACGCTCCTTCATCATGCTTGCTAATAACTTCCTAATTTAAAGCAAAATTGAGCTGAGCAGAATGCTAACTACCAACTCAGTTTCTATTCAATTACAATTAAATAAATTGCAGGCGCATGTTGTTGGAGGAGTTTAAGATTATTTTCGCGCATGATCGCTGACCCCCTACCTATTAGTTTCCTTAGAGGTGAGTTTTCATCGCCTTTTGAGGGGTGTTACCTTTCAGTACCAAGGACAGCACTGAGCGGGGAGCCCGCAGAGACCCCAGTTAACCTACAGAGCGCTTTGATCTTCATGCAGACGCTGTCCATAGTATTTCAGCGTTCCTGTGTCTAATTATATTCCTGTCGTTGTAATTACCTGAAACTTTTGAGGCGCGGCTAAGTGCTTCTGATTACAGCGCTGCACAACGTGAAGACAGATGTCTCAATTATGCTGTATCTGACGCAAGCCTATGCTGTTGTATGTTGGGGACTGAGGACAGACATAATGTACATTACTAAGTTTCGGTTGTGTTTTTGATTGAATGTTTTACTAATTTACTAATTTGCCAATTTCATCATACATTAACAAATGTGACATTCATCAACAGCCTGTACCCCAACCCCTTCGTTTGGAGGGAAATAATGAATAATGATCTATTTTAAAACACTTTGAATAATTTGAAATGATCTCAGCAAATATGCACTGCACATAAAATATCATCTCTTGCTCTGGTCTTATCACCATCTGACGTGTGCACTAATATTTATTTACATTTCCCACTTAACATTTTATACATTTCTACATACAGACGAATGAGCGAAAAGAGTTCATGTGCGTTTCTTACTTAGACCTAGTATCTTCTTGAAGGCTTTCCGAAAGTCTCTATTGAAAACAGTGTATATGATTGGGTTCACTGAGCTGTTGCAGTAACCTATCCAAAAGAATACGCTGAACAAGGCGTCGGGGATGGTGCATTTCTCCCTGCAGATAGCATGAAGACTGTAGGTGAAGAAGAAGGGAAACCAACAGAGGACAAACACTCCCATCACCACAGCAAGCACGAACGTGAAGCGTTTCTCTCGCATTTGCGCCACTTTAGTTTTGGATGCGGAGCACTGTCTGTTGTTTTGCTCCTGGAATAACTGAGATGTGCGATTGGAAGCCCAGGAGATGCGGCAGTTCTGTTTAGGGCAACATTCTGATCCCTCCACCTTCCTTCGCTTGGAGAAACGCGAGTTCTTTGGTTTGTTGTCCGACGTACAACTCTCCTCTAAGTCAATGTCGTCCAATTCCTCCTGGTGTTGGTTACTTCCCGAGCTGTGGCTGCTGGGGCTCTCCACTTCAAACTTATCCTTTCGGACGAAACATGTTTCTGACTGTGAGGGGTTTCTCTCAAGGCCGTTTCTGGCGACAAACACGGTGGAGGAGCGCTGCTTGGCGACCCGGTATATTTTACAGTACACTGTGATCATTATGAACCCCGGCGCGAAAAAAGAGACAAGGCAAGAAGAGAGTATGTACCAAGTCTCATCATTAATCAGACATTCTTTCTCATTGTGCTTTGTCATTATAAGAGGCGGGAAGGAAATGACAGCTGAAATGACCCATACCACCGCTATCATGGACTTGATGCGCTTCGGTGTCCTCTTTAGGTTGTAGCTCACCGCTTTTGTCACCGACCAGTACCTGTCCAGACTGATGGCGCACAGGTGAACGATGGATGAAGTGCAAAAGAGAACGTCTAAGGCCAGGTAAAAAGCGCACCAGGTGCTCCCAAAGTACCAGTATCCCATGACCTCGTTTGCTAAAGAGAAGGGGATAACTAGCGTGGCCACGAGAATATCTGCCGAGGCAAGGGACACCAGGAAAAGGTTTTGTGGCGCACGGAGCGCCCGGCTGGTTAAAACTGCCACTATAACAAGAACGTTACCCACAATCGTGACCAAAATGATGACAGAAACGACTACGATGATTAACGCCGCTGCCACCACCGTATGAGGAGGTCTCGTTGTCTTAGTTCCATTGCTATCCTCCGTGGAGTTATAGCCAACTGTTGTCAGTTGTGTCATATCCATTCTGAATTCATGATCTCTTGATCGCCACTGCCCAGCAATTCAAATCTGCCATGCATTCATGACAGTGGCGGTAGGTTAGGTCGTTTCCTCAGCGTACTGAAATAATTCACACAATTGAAATAGCCATGAAAACATTGTGCCCTTCTGGAGCGCAGTGAACACCAGTCTCACGCGCATTTGTCTGCTTCCCCGCGCTATGAGCGCTTCCACAGTAACTGAACTAGATCAGAGCAGAAAAAGCTTGCAACCTCACCTAAAACTTTATCCACTGTGATACAGTTTTCCTCGGATAAAATAGATTCCGTTTGGTTTTAGTCGAAGTTCTCAGCTCTTATCTTTTATTGGGAAGAAGCGCGTTGTTTGTGCGCGTCGAACTATTCCATTCTGGCCGCACAGTAGACAGGAATGAAGGAATGTATTTGCTAGCACGAGAGAGAGAGAGGCGAATTACATCATTCCTTAGACCAACCCATCCCTAAACTTAGGCAGAGGTGCGGACGGGGAGAAGTGGTATAGGAAGGAGTTGGTATGGGAAGGTGGTCTCCTTTGATGGATATTATATATTTTTTTTTTACTTTATCCATTATGAGTTTTCATCCTATTGCAGCACATCTCAAATATTGTTTTTGAAGTCCATGATTCCCACCTCTGTCGCTGATATAGAATGAAATGAATGTTGTGTAATAATAGGAATTATGTTTATTTATATATTTATTTGATAAGATTAATCTCCAAATGACATTTGGCATTTAAAGACAAACACTGGTATGAAAACGAATGAGTGAATTTATTGAAGGTGCACAGCATACTGCAGCCATGAAAGCCAGGCAACAGTGGAAGTAAGGCATTACTTTGATCTCATTCTGCTATTTACAAACGAGAAGCTTTCAGCCTGCTCCGAGTGTCCCAAATGCTATTGTTAGTTGCATGGCCCTCTTTTTAAGCTGACAGCCAAAACAGAATGTGTCAAACAACAGTTGCCTACAACCCATCCCTACAACCTGTCCTGTTTGCCAGGTTGTAGCTGGTGTGCCTCTGAGGATGTCTATCTTGTTGCAGCTCAGACCCCACACACACTTTCTCCTCCTGTACAACTGCATTTATAGCAAACTTCAAAGACTTCTCTCGTGCTTCGCTTCATTTACCAATCCCAAGCTTATACGGACAATGAACAACAACAACAACAACAAAAAAAAGATAATAAATGGCGTAGTGTCTGGAGGGAGGAAAGAAAAACCTACCGGTACCAGTGGGGATTAGTTATGTAACACACACCAAGGTAATTTTCTGGGGAGAAGAAAAACAGTTCATGTAGCGGAGGAGCAGCGCTGTGATTACCATGCAGGGTCATTGTGAAAGTGGAGGCTGATTACACAAACCTGCAGCAAATCCATCTCTGCTGCACAGATGTGTGACATCAGCCTGACTTCAGCAGGCGACGGGGGAGATGGTGCTGGTGTTGGTGATGGTGGTGTTGTTGTTGTTGGTGGTGGTGTGTGTGTGTGTGTGTGTGTGTGTGTGTGTGTGTAGGAAAAGAGCGAAAAGTAAAGCCAGAGTGCTCAATTTACTGAGGCAAACAGTGCAATTGCCGATACCACTTTAAAGTTTCTAGATGGCCTTTGTTTGTTTATACCCCTCTGTCTCTCTCTCTCTCTCTCCCTCTCCCTCTCTCTCTGTGTGGACTGGGGCAGCAATTAGAGGGCCATTGCTCTCCTGCAGTCTATTCTCTCTCTCTCTCTCTCTCTCTCTCTCTCTCTCTCTCTCTCTCTCTCTCTCTCTCTCTCTCTCTCTCTCTCTCCCTCTCTCTCTGAAGACTAAGACACCCCACCTGGGCTTGGAGTTCATGACAGTATCCGCTCTTGTTTTTGCTGTGACTCTGACCAAAGGCCAAGTGGGGGGAAAAGAGCTGCTGAGTGACAAAACAGCAGGGCCAGTGCTGCAGCTCCACCGGTGTAATTATTAAACCTTAATCAAGTGACCAAAGCCCTTTATAGCCGAAGCCTTGATTTAATCTCTCAGAGCATATTGGTAATTAGCTACAATATTGGTAGCTAATTAGCTTCACAGTATTCACAACAAGACTGGAATCAATTCATTAAACACAATAAACAAGAATCAGATAATTACACAGTACAGGGTTGTTCACTGCAGGAAAAATTTAGGCTACAAATAGCTGAGGAGTTCAGACACAAAGCACATTTTGCATCTGTCCATTTGTAATGAATTTAGAGGAATATATTCATACAGTATAATTGCGATGAACTTTATTATCAGCCCAATTCAAATTTAATTGTTTTGTCTTGATTTGTTTTTACTTGATAATAAAGTCTAAATTGCAGTTTCATAAAGATTAGGAGGAAATTATTATTTAAAACAACTTAGGTTTTGTATATTTTTGAAAATGGACATTAACTAGTCCACTCCGCACAGCCTACTTAAAGGCCAAATGAGACAATGTCATTGGGATTACTTTTTAAAAGTGTTTTTTAGAAGTGTAGAGGTGGGTTGCACACTGAAAAAGAGACAAAGTCTACAAAAAAGGAATTTTTAATTAAGAACCAGACCAGAGTGGACGCTTCAGCATTGCGAGCACAGAGAGCAATGAGGAAAACCAATGCTGAAGTGTCTGCTCTGCTCTTGCTCTTAATTAAAAAGTCCTTTTTTGCAGACTTTGTGTCTCTTTTTCAGTGTGCGACCCACCTCTACACTTCTAACATTTTTGGTTCCATGCACCAAAAAAGTTGTTACATCTAGAGCGCAATACTACAATACTTTGCCAAAGCATTTTTTAGAACAATGGAAAGCTGTCAGCAGTCAGAAAACATTTTATACATTAACATCATCAACACAAGGACAGCCTTTCATTATTGTTGGTCAGCCTGGACACCAATATTGTTATATACTGTAGTTATCATTCTTAGCAGAAAAAAGAAACTTTTATGAAGTGGTGAATGCTTATATAAGCCATTAAGTTCAAATATCCAATTTCAGTTCATACTGTACATGCTTAATATGTAAGAGCATTTTGTTTAAAAAAATAGACTTGCTTGCTTCTTGGTGACCAGTACAAAGACACGTAGGGGGTGTGGGAGTGAAGGGTGGTAAACACGTTGCTATTTCCCCAACACCCACACTCCTCCCTGTGATTTCATGGAATCTGCTCTCTCCGAACAATACTCAGCATCCTGTAGGCTGAAACCACTACCTGTTGCTATTGCATAACCTTCAGTAATGGCTCTTTGAAAGGGCATCACTTAGAGGTGTAGTCTCCTAATGGTTAAAAATAGCCTGCTGATTCCCACCCTGCATGCATATCTGGTATGATATTTGCAGTGCAGACAAACATTGGTATAATGTTGTTTAGACTGGATTACAATTAGTTAGACATGATGTATACAGTATAGACCATAAATTAAAAATGCTGTTTGTGATTTCCTTTTAATTGAGGAAGGCTGTTATATTGACAATCTAATTACACCTCTCCCTTGTGAGCCCCCCGAAGTGTTAATTGGATGGGATTGTTTTTGACTCACTCTGATCTAATATGTTTGTTTGTCATTTACAGGGACAGAATTAAGTACAAACACCTGAGTATTTTTTCACGCACTAGAGAGACTGCTGAAGGATTGATTACAGCAATGGACTCCAACTTTGTATGCACTTACAATCACAGATTGATCCTTTGCTTAATCAAAATACATATTTTGGTAACACTTTACGGTACAGGTATATTAATTATCATATATTAATGCATGGTTCATGCATTAATTCATTTCTGAATATCTCATGAACAATCAGGAATTAACATGAATTCATTGTTTGAATCATGATTAAATACCCATGATCATGATGTTATTTCTGCATTCTCACAAAATTGTGTACACCACTGTTCATGGTAATGAAGATGGGGTGATTGTACATGAACAATTATGAATTCCTGATGTTCCTAACATTTTGCCATTACCACTCATCAGTGTTGTTTACCACTTTAGCTGAGGGGCCGCAAATATGATGAACTCATAAAAAAGTAGACCTAATGTTTAATTGATGATAATGTGCATGAAATAGGATATAGACTGGTTAATATTTCCTTAATAAAAATATAAAATATACATCATAATTAATAACATTCAGTAAGCATGAATTCATGATAATGAATGCACTATCTCTCCATCTTTATTTCCATGAACAGTGATGTACACAATTTTGTCAGAGACAGAAAACGACATCATGATCATGTGTAATTAATCATGATTCATTCAATGATGTAGCCACAGTACTTAATGCTTAAGATGATGTGTTATTTATGCATGAGGGCATTAAGACAAAACATGAATTCATGTTAATTCCAAATTGTTCATGACATATTCAGAGATAAATTAATGCATAAATCATGCATTAATTCATGCATGAATTCATGATAATTCATGTACCCTTACCGTAAAGTGTTACCAATATGTTCTCCCAGTAGATATGCTTTTTGAGCAAGATTCTTCCAGAATAAAAGTCAGGTATACAGCAGGTTGATATTAATTAAGTGTCTTTAGCTTGATTTATGTTTGTGCATCGACACTGCTTGACACTGGATACACTGTGGGGAATCTTATTTAGTTCTGCATCTCATAGCACACAACTCAAGTGCTGGTTGGACCTTTGGGCCCTAGGCTATTTTGGGGGTAATTTCACTACCTTTGCTTTTAAGCTCATACTGTATCTCAGTCATGATAAGGCCCATCAAGACAAACATCATCTTGTTTTTTTTTTTTTTTTTCGGGACAGTCTAGGCTATCCAAATCAGGCAGTGTTTCATGTGACAATACTTCCATGTGGCTTACATCTGCCTTGGAATCAATAAATCAAATCAATTTTTGCAGATATCTCACCATTTGAAGCATGTCAGTAAATATATCTTTTCATATTTAGATACAGGAGGTTGTCTGGAATCTGGCAATTTAAGAATCGTGATAGTGGGATGCTGTATGACTTCACAATGTACTAATATATATGTACTTACAGAATATTTTATTAATATTCATATTTCATTAATATTTTATTGCACAGAAAAGAATGGAGGTGCAAATGATACAGGGGTGCATGATATTTCTCTCTATTGCTATTCTATGTCCTACCATGACATATCAACCATCTGCACTGGCTATATGACAAACAGGGGTCTGAAAAACACTTCTGATATAAAAACAGCAATTATTTTTTTGAAGTGGGGGGAAATGGGGGGGTTGGATAAAATGTAGAAATTTGATGTGATTTCAAGATGCAAATACTCAAGAACTGCTAAACATACAGAGACATGCTATAGGAATCAGATGGATCTCCTGTTTATTTTGATATGCAGTTTGCCATAGGGGAGTAACGACATCACGACATATTTCAAAGAGAAGAATGGGTATGACATGGACGCAGAACTGTATTAGTGACATTAATTTTGACATAAGTTCAGCGCTAATTATCTCGCGAACCGTTCATCGTAGAAACTAGCGGCTAGCACCTTTGGAAAGGCCAGGATATGTGAGTGATTTCTGTGCGCCAATAAATGACGGAGCAATCGGAACGAGAAGAATGGGTGCTGCCACGTCCGCACGGTGTGGGCGTCGGGCCCATAGGGTTAGATAGATACAGTAGTTACAGTAGATAGAGATACTTTATACTTTATTCATTTGCTAGACCAGTTACTGTTTCCTCAGAAACAGCACATTTCAATAATATTGTTATTCTACCATATCATCATAAAGGACCCTGGCTGGCATGCTGGTTGCCTTAATTAAGAGTATGGATTCAAAGCCCTCAGCTGCCACTGTTGGCCCCTCAGCTGTGCACTTCACCCTAAGTTGCTCTAGGGTGCTGAAGTAATTGGCAAATGTGCTGTAAGTCGCTTTGGATAAAAGCGTCTGGTAGATACATAATGTAAAAAAAAAAAAAAAAAAAACTCTTTAGCTTTTTGCTGTATTGAAAGGCACACTTTCCTCCACAGTTCAACAAGTAGGCTGATTTTAAAACATTACTAAATGGACACTGTATGCAATTTCATAGTTCTATCGTTGCAATCAAACATGAGTCTGACGAAAAGAACAAAACTTCTGTCAACAAATGCCTTGCTATCCCTTGGGGTACTGAAGACACTGGTCATCAATACACTCTACAAGTCGACCAATCACAGTCCTTGCAGTCTGCATTGCTTCTGTGCAAAGTTAGAATTTTTCAGAAGGCACATTAAGGTGAATTGTATGGTGGAAATGGTGGTGAAAATTATATTTTTGATTGAAATATGTGAGCTGCCAAATCATGTCCAAGGCTACATTGTCCCCCTTTGAGTTCAGAGCTCCTCCGTTAGGAAGCTCAACCTTTGGGCATGTGTCCTCCGATGTGAATCTGTGATGCTCACTGTCGTGCTAATTAGCACCCTAAACATCCCTGCACTCCCATGTAGCTAAGCAGCACCATCCCAAAACAGAGCACAATAAACCCCCTATGTGTGTGTGTGTGTGTGTGTGTGTGTGTGATTTTGTGGACTTGCTTAGTGTGGGTGTGTGTGTGTACGTGTGTGTAGGCTATGTGTAAAGCTTTTATGTGTAAAAAATGTCTGTCACCTACCCACCCCCCACCCCCACCCCC
>JASCQY010000258.1:3000542-3014640 GCA_030264315.1 Sardinella tawilis
CCTAGGATGTCCACAAATGGAATGGTGTAGGACTGGGGGTTGACCGTACTGAGGGGTGATTTTTAGACCTGGGGGGGGGGGGCACTTTTTGTTGGGTGTCTCGTCAGTATGGGGCCTATGGCTCTGACTCATAGACTGGACTTCCTCTGACTAACAAGCAAACCTTTGTGTTGAGCAGCTCAGCCACAGCTGTCAGGATGTCTCAGGGATCTGCGTATTAAAATGTGTCCGTCTGTGTGTGTGTGTGTGTGTGTGTGTGTGTGTGTGTCTGTCTGTCTGTCTGTCTCTCCTGCGTCTTTGCCTCTGAATGCCTGTGGGTCTGCTTTATTCTCTCTGGGCCAACCAGTCGGTTCAGTTGAAGGCAGCACCAGAAAAAGATGAATGGATTCATTTAGGGACATCTCTGATTACACTGGCCCACTTTTTCTTATTGTACCACGATAATTTGTTCTTTGACCATGTGGGTGTGGTAAGAACCATGTTATCTCAAATCGTGGTGATTTTAAAAAGCCTTTCAGGTAGAACGATCCTTCTTCTTCTGGCTTGAATGCTTTGTTGACATGTGGTTGCCATAGCCACACAGAGGAACAGTGTCCCATGTGAGTGGTCAGGCATGTTTGGAGAGTAACATGAGTGTCACTCTGACCCCCTCAAGAGAAACGTCACCTCCTCGTCTTCTGGAAACAGCGTGCCTTGAGTTCTTGTAGTGCCTCTTGCTCAGCACAGACTCGTGGACAGAGACCTCTCAGGACCAAGTTAACAATATGACCTTGGTCAGACAGTCCTCCACAAAATACACCACCTATGGTAATGACATCTCTAGTGTGAGCAGTGCATTTGTATGTTAGCCTCACAAGACTCCAACCCACTGATGTTGGGTCAATGTGCCAGTGTATTAAGACTCTAGCAATCTTTGTGTTCGACATGTTAGGCTACACCTTGTGCTGGGGCCCAAGATTGCAAGGTTGAGTGCTTTGACCTGAGGGATGCTTATTAAGGTTATAGTATCTGACTTCACCCCCCTTGTTGTGAGTACTGCGAGTCTAGCCAGACCTTTGTTATGACGTTATGCTCCACTGACCTTCTGGGATCTCTCTAGTATCTCTCTTAGTGTGTGTGTGTGTGTATGTGTGTGTGTGTGTCTGTCTGTCTGTCTGCCTGCCTGTCTGCCTGTGTATTTTTGTGAGAGCAAGAGAGAGAGTGTGAGCGATGGGCAAACACAGATTTAGATCCAGAGGCCGACTGGGAATATCTGCATCGAACTCCACTGAAAGCGTGTCGACTAATTTTAACAAGCACATTTCATTATATTGTGATCATTGAGGCTCAAGCTGTCTGTGAATGTGGGCTGTTATTGACTTTGTATGGCCATGTGGCTCTCTACAGGGGCAGCTATTGATTTTTTCCAGGCTGAGTGCACTGACTGTACACACGTTAATTGTGAGGGACATACACACACACACACACACACACACACACACACACATTCACAAATCTGCCGAGTCAAGGACTCCTCAGATCGATGCACCCTTGGCCTTCAGACCCCTGCTGTGCCATGGCCATGGGGGTGAGTGTCTGGGGAAAGGGGGTTGGTTGGGGTTTGGGGGGGGGGGGGGTGTGGTGAGGGGTGGGTCAGTGGCAGTGGCAGATTGGAGCACAGGCCTAGAGAGTGTTGTTTGTCTGTCTGTCTGTCTGTCTGTCTGTCTGTCTGCTGGGGCCTTGTGGGCTTGTGGGCTGGCTGGGCCTGTTGCCGTGCAGCACAAGGCTGCTCCTGGCTCCGGTTACTCTGCATACTGTAGGGCCTCTGCACCACAGAGAGGGAGAGAAACAGGGAGTGGGAGAGACACACAGAGAAATGAGAGATGGAGGGAGATAGGGAGGGAGCCAGGGAGAAGAGGGAAGGAGATTAAGAATTTAGTGGAGAAAGAAAGAAAAAAAAAATAACACAAACAATAACAAGGAAAAGTTTTTTTAAGGCTCCCCTCCTCTGTGACATTTTATGAATGAATGGTCTTAATCAGAGCAGCAGCAACTTGAGTCATTCATCGGTTTCGGAGGGGATAAACTCTAGGAGTTCATCTAAACATTCCAGACATGATTTCACTCAGTGCCACTGAGGAAGCCGACCGCATGGAGTCAGAAGCCATTTATCCTGCTACAGCGTGCAGCAGTCCAGCAGCGTGCAACAGTCCAGCCTCGTGCCGTGAGTCCGTCTGCGCTGTGGTGGTTGATGCGGGCGGCCGTGAGCGAGGTGCTTTTGTGAGCGCATCTGATGTGCCAAAAAAAAAAAAACCTCTCCGGGTCCCTATTTATAGCCCTCACACTCAGATAAGGGGAATGCATCTTTAATGTGTCACAAAATGGAGCTGGGAGGTTGAGTTACAGTTGAGTTACAGCCTCCTCCCACTCGCCTTCAACTCTCTTCTCCTCTCCTCTCCTCTCATCCCTCTCTTCAACGCCCCTCTTTTTTATCTAACCCTCACCCTGTGTTTTCTCTACCTCTTCCTCTTTTCTCTCGTTCCTTTTGTCCCTTTAATCCTCCCCTCCATCCCTGCCCATTTCTCACCTCCTGCTGAAGGCGAGGTAGAAGTGAGAGGCTGACTGTATGCCTGCAACTTGGGGAGTCACACCTCCGTAGTCAGCAGAATCAGAGACCCTGTGCTAATTAACCAAACTGACCCCATTTCTCTCTCTCTCTCTCTCTCTCTCTCTCTCTCTCTCTCTCTCTCTCTCTCTCTCTCTCTCTCTCTCTCTATCCGAATAAGGCGAAAATGTTCACCATAAAATATGCAGAAAATGCGTTGGGAAAAAAGTGTGATAGAGAATCCTGCTGGCTACCTCCATCTGCAGCGGTGAGAATGAGTGAGGAGGGTGCCTGTGGTTTTATGAATATCTCCAGAGGAAGATGGGTAGGCATATGTGTGCCCCCCGCCGCCGTTCACTCGTGCGAACTACTGAGCAGTGACAGAGGAGCTCCAACTCAGTGCTGAGAGAGTGAGGTGCTCCGCTGTCGGCTTCTTGGCTGGGTTCGGGGTCGTGCCGCACCTGTCGCCAGCGCAAAGGGCGAGGGAGAGCATCTGTCTGTATGTCCACGAAAGGGAGAAAGTACAGCAAGAGGGTCTCGTTCTCCGAAGACGAAGATGAGCACTGTTGGAAAGAGGAAAACGGCGGTGTGGATGCACATTACATGAAATCTGTGAAGACCGTTAGAGATTGTTCAGGATATTACCGATATAATATGTGAGTGTTTGCACGATTTCATCATTCATTATTGCAGAATTTGTACTATGAGAAAAGCTTTAAATTCGTATAACTACTGGTTGTATGGAGAAAATTAGTCGAAACGTTTAAAGAAGTTTTAAAATACAAACCAGAAACACAGCAAGTATAGCTCATTTAAATGTATTTATGCCTTGCACAATCTGTTGATTTGCCACGTGCATTTGACCTTCATGTTGACTTTATGGTTACTGTGATGGTGAATGGAACTTTGTAAGACAAAATGTGCTGAAAATGATCTGAGCAAGGAGAAATTCGTTACCCACGCAGCAAAGCCGCAGTACCACCTAGTGGTCAAACCCATGATTTGCTATGTACTGTATGTTGACTTGGGGTAATGTGTTGTATTGTTGATAAAGCAATTTCTTGATTCTTATAATGCATTGCACCTACTCGCACACCTTCTCGACCTATTCATTTTAAAAACACTCGGCTTAACCATCTTTTAAAAACTTAAAGTAGTAGGCTAGGCCTAGGCCTCCTCCTGGAAAATAACTGCATTGTCGTTGGAGTAGCAGGCCGAAAGTCCATTAAAGATGTAAGAAGACAAGCAGCATCCCACAATTCCACAGGCGCTGACACCAGTTCGGCTAATTTCAAATTCAACCATGGCAAGCCATGTAACTACTTCAAATTGACATACAATTTCACAGCAGTAAATTTTGATAATCAGTGTTATCAAACTGGAGTGATTAAAAGAAAGCACACATCCATTTGTCCCTGTGAGTAATCAACTCAAGCCTTCTCTGTTAACAGGTAGGCCTACTGTGTAATGAGATATTTACACATGCAGTTGTGCTTGATGTGCTTTGAGAATGAGAGAGAATCCTAAACATTTTGTGTAGGTAATCAAAGACATTTAAGGATGCAGGCTCAGGTGCATACTAATGCTTTAAGCTAAGTAGGCTTACCTCATGAAGTACACAAGTAGGCAGTAGGCTTGAACAAAATAGGAGCCTACCCACAACCACATGCTCCTATTGTTAAAACACCTGAACCTGCTTTGTCATATTGTCATTTGGTCATGTCATCTTGTCTAAGCATCTTTTGAAGCAAATTTTGTACACCTGGGAAAAAAGCAAGTGATCATTGTTTGTTTGTTTGTTTGTTTGTAATACTGTATGCGTTAGGGATTTGACTGACATAACTGATGTTTACCATTTGGCCTGACAACGAAAACACTTTTTTTCATTCAGTGCATCCTGTTGTGTAAAATAAATATGGCAATTGGTGGAACTTCCTTGGAGATAAACTTTGTCTTCAGCTGTCAAACCATTGCTGAGGTAGTGGTGGCCTCAATTCCTGTTTTGGTGGCTTAAAGGAAAAATCTTGAGTTTGGACATTCTAGGTCTATTTGTCAATAAGCTCAAATTTTATGTTGATAGTAACCAATGTAAATTTTATTATTTTTGAACAAGATGGCATGTTGCATTTAGTAGCTCACAATGGTGGCGCAAAGGGAACAGACGTTACAGACGTTCAAAGCCAGCATATCTGTATCTATATTTGTCTTCCTGTCGATGCAATCTTGACAAAAACTTTATATAACTCTTTTGCTATTCAGTAATTGAGTTTTACAGACTTTGAGTTTTACAGACGGCAATCGAAAGGAAAGCAATTTTTCCATTAATAGCAAAATTGAATAGCCTGCAATGGCCCAAGTCTTTGACAAATGAAAAGGCGAGGATATATGTATGTGTGTTCATTTAGAATTTATGAAAAGTTTGGAGATGTTACGCAAATCATCAGCAACTTTATCAGTTGGCAGAATGTTGAACCAACTTGCACACTGCTAGCAGCTTGTCACTGTCATTGCAAAGGCCTACATCCCACTCCCACGGCAAGAAGCCGTCATAGCGCCAGAGGCACGCCGGCACTCAACCGTGTTCACTGTAGGCCTGGTTGCCTTTGGAACCAGCAGCCTGTGGTAGTGTAGGAGGGCGATGGCAGCAGTCGTAAATCCAATTACACCTTAGTGTTGTGGGTGGCTGATGATGCTGACCCAGACGTCATTCGTCCCTTTCCAGCGAGGATGACTCTGGGATCCAATCTGGTGGTGGTGGTTGTGGTGGTGGAGGCCAGGCTGTATGGCTAGCACTATCAGCATGAGCCTTGAAACTGTTGATAGATTGCATGTATGGATAGATGTGTTATCATCCAGGAGGCTACATATGTACAGTATCTACGTGTCTACCTGGCTTTTTTGTTTGTTTGTTTTATATTTATCTGACATATGTTTCAAAGCAGTAGTGTTTCTCATGCAGTTTACTTACAGTAGGGACATAATAAGGCTAAGAAGATATACTGTGTTCTTCCACCAGAGCTCAAAATTAATTTGGTTTGGATATGTTCATTTGAACTGAAGCTGTAAGGTCTAAGATTTGTTAAATAGGAATCCATTAAGACATTTCCCAGGAGACAAGCATGAGTTTCCACTCGTGACAGTCTTCTCCAAGACTGAAACACATGCTAACATTGCAGCAAAATACATTCACTTGAGAGAGAATATAAAAATGGCACCACCAAATGTCTTAATCTGTGGTTGAAACCTCAGGCTTGGTGTCTCTACCATACAGTAGAATTTTCTCAAGGAAATACAGTATAGGCTTTCACTATGGCTTATTACTCATACTTATATTGCTAACATATTTTCTCCTCTGGCGTGTATGACTCCACTTGACTCTGGTCCATATGACTATATGATATCAGCAGATATCAGAATTGCATCAGTCAATGGAAGAATTGTATTATCATCAGATGTTCCTAAATATCAGCAAGACTGAAATTGACCTAACTAGTTTCAAAGGAAGCATCATGGAATTATGGTGCAATTGGATGAGATTACATTTTTATTGGAAATGCCATGTGGCAGGCTGCATATTTACTGTATATTATCTGCACCATGTTGCAATGTTTTTCTCACATTATCAAGATTCCTCAGAGCTTCTTATTTCCAAACAGCAGCGTGGAAGGGTCTTATCTTTAATGCACCGATTATTGCATTCTCAGAATCTCAGAATAGCCCTGCTGAGGTTTTTATCATATACAACAGACACAAGGCTGGCCAAACTAAAGGCAAGTCACACATTTTAGTGCAGCTCCCAATATGAGTCTGTGAAAGGTTTTACTCTGTGTTGAGCATAAAAGAATATGATTCTTTTTGGAGCCATTTTCACCCCAGGACTGTGTCTTCCGAAGCTGCTTTTCAATTCAAAGAAAACCTTGCAAAATAAAAGTTCCATTAGGAACAATATATTTTTACTCGGGATTCAATTGGGATTCAACCCAACAATGTGGTGTCCCACTGATTCTGGTTTGCTGTGTATGCTAAGAGTTGTGCTTTCGTAGTAGGATCTTGACACACAATCCATCTCGGCACATACTTCCCAATGGAGCGACAAAAGTAATTAAAAGCACTATTCATAATTCATAAAACCTTTGAAAATTTATAGTGTGGTCATTTAAGAGGTGTGGTTATTTAATTAGTTAAAAGGAACTGGCTGGCAGACAGAATACTATTCTTTACACTATCATCAGGCAATCTTACATTTTGCTCTCAGAGATGGAGGAAGATGTCAGGTCAATTAATGTAATGTATAATTCAAGCATGCCTAGTGTATGTACTATTTGCAGATGTCCATATCCTTTGATAAAAGGACACTATCTAAACATTTCTGTGAAGTTTCTTATTTTGGAAAAAAAAAAAAACAAAAAACAAAAGGATAATAAAAATAGTTAAAACAGTGTCAATGTAGCCTATGCATAGTGAATAGTTCTGGATCCATACCAGACAAGGAAGATTCCATGGCCTACTGCCCACAAAGACTGTCTTACTACAGTGCAATGTATTAACTTAACAGATGAACTGAGAAGTGACCCTACCATGTACCATAGTTATGTTTGATGTTGAAGGCCTGTTGAAGTGTGATGACAGATGAAATCCAAAACAGGGCGCTATGTAATTCTATATCAACAATATCTACCACAAAAAGAATCAATCCTGAAAATAATTCTTAAACAATTTGTCAGTCTATTTGAAGTGAGTTCTGTAGAAAAAAGGGGAACCAATTCTTTTCTAGACAAGGTCATGCGTGTAATTGAAGCAAAGCATCCATGGCTGTCGCAGTGAAACGGAAAGACGTCTCCAAATTGATCTGGTGACGCTTACCGTAGAGGCCCATCCATTCTCTATCTCACAGGGAAAAAAAATCCCATCCACAGCTCTTGCTCCCTGTGATTTCATTTGGGTCTAAGCCTTCGGGACTTCTCCGTCCATCCCGGTGAAATTAATTTTCTGTGCTCAAGAGAAACTCTCAAGGAGCCTCCCCCCTCTGTGGCTTCTGACCTGTGGCGGTAAATCAATTCTGTTGCCTCTCGTAAGGTAACGCATTCTGTATATACAGAATTGCATATTACACTTGTATTACATTTAGAATAAAACAATTCAGCCTTGATGTCTGGCACAAACCTTCAAATTTTGTTTATGGGCCATTGCTTAGAGCTGCAGCACAGGTAGAGTTAATAGAATCATTGTGACTCTTGGCCTGGGGAAGCACCACATGGAGTGGCTTTGGTTTCCAGTGGCAGGTAATGGTGCCAATGCTTATGAAAGGAGCAGATGGCTTTTGTCTATAGCCTGCCCATATAGTAATATAGACTACAGACGTGTCTCTCCCACTTGACTGAAGCTGTCCAAAATACTGAATTAAATAACATATAAATCATAGACATTATATTATTTCCGCTTCTGTCTGGGAAGACCCAATGCATTTGGACAGTTTCGCCTTAATTTGTGAAATTAAGACTTAAAACCTGTACAGATACAATGTCTGTGTTCCAAATACATAATCCATACATTATGTGTATGTACAATTACATACATGCAATTTCTCAGTCAGTATGTTTTGAAATGCTTAATACAAATCAGTGACGTTGATCCACGAATTATAACAGTTTGCCTGTGTGTGGTATTTGGCCTGAGAAGCCCAGTCGTGCGGTACCCACCTGTGGCCTGGCCCAGGCATCTGTTGCGTTTCATTAAATCGCTCTTAGAGAGGCGGGGAGTTCACACCTCAGACAGGGTGCAGTCTCACTTGTCCCGCTCTGCCCTCACCTCTCGGGGCGTCTCCCGCAGCGCCACGCTGACTGGGACAGCTGCTGCCGAGTTGCGCCTCGTCAGCGGCACCATCGCTTCACCACCGGTTGGACACGTGTCAAGAGCAGACTGCCGAGATGAAGGAGACATAGCCGAGCCAAGAGGAAGTTACTGGCACTCTGAAGAGGCATTAGGCTTAAGGCACTTTTAGCAAGCATTGCAAGTGTTGTGTTAGCTGTAAAAAAATTCTCTCTCTCTTTCTCTCTTTGTCTCTCTCTATCTCTCTCTCTCATTCCCTTTCGGTCTCTCTCTCCCTCTCTCTTTTCCCCTTTTCTTCTTGCCCTCTGACTCTATCTATCTGTCCATCTGTCTATTTTCCTCTCTCCTCTTATCTTCCTTCTATCCCCTCTCTCTCTTCGGTCTTCCCTTCAACAGGAAGTCAGTGGACAGCCTTAGCCACCAGAGGATGACCATGCAGCGGGAGAAAGGCCGGCGGCAGGCAGTGCGCGGGCCAGCCTTTATGTTCAACGCCCGCGGCACGAGCCTGACCTCAGAGGAGGAGCGCTTCCTGGACGCTGCCGAGTACGGCAACATCCCCGTGGTGCGCAAGATGCTGGAGGAGTCCGAGACGCTCAACGTCAACTGTGTGGACTACATGGGCCAGAACGGCCTGCAGCTCGCCGTGGGCAACGAGCACCTGGAGGTGACGGAGCTCCTCCTGCGGAGGGACAACCTGGCACGTATCGGGGACGCCCTGCTGTTGGCCATCAGCAAGGGCTACGTGCGCATCGTGGAGGCCATCTTGGCTCACCCGTCTTTCGTCAGCAGCGAGCGGCTGACGCGGAGCCCGTGCGAGCTGCAGGACGACGACTTCTACTCGTACGACGAGGACGGCACACGCTTCTCGCCCGACATTACGCCCATCATCCTGGCGGCGCACTGCCAGAAGTACGAGGTGGTGCACATGCTGCTGCTGAAGGGGGCACGCATCGAGCGGCCACACGACTACTTCTGCAAGTGCAACGACTGCACAGAGAAGCAGCGCAAGGACTCGTTCAGCCACTCGCGCTCACGCATCAACGCCTACCGTGGGCTGGCGAGTCCCGCGTACCTCTCACTGTCCAGTGAGGACCCTGTACTCACCGCACTCGAACTCAGCAATGAACTGGCAAAGCTGGCCAACATTGAGAAGGAGTTTAAGGTAGGAGACACAGCCACACTTCACATTACAGTGCCATGGTCATGGTGTAATTACACCATACAGTTTGCAGTTATACAGAGAGTAATAATGAGTATAGGACATTGGTACCATGTGGTCCTGAAAGAATTAGTTTTGGCTGATAAACATCAATGATATGCAGATAATCGTTTGCTGATATGCATTAAAAAATTACCTTTTTTTACTTAAAATGTAATTACATTGTAACTATGGTACTGTAATATGTTTTAGCAACACGTTTCTGAAGTACTGCTGCTACTTTGATATTCCAATGGACTAACACTGGCTATTTTTGTCATTTTTCACTCTTTGTTTATTCATTTGTTATTATTTATATATATTATTTTATTCATTGATTGCTTTGAGTGTTTTTGGCACAACGTGACTGAATAATGACAATCATATGCATTCCCTGTAGCATCAGTCATCTTCGGTGGTTACTGATATCTGAGAGTGGCCTCCTCTGTTTCATGTTTCTTGATTTAAACTCTGTTTTTATCTCATGCCGTATCTATCCTGTGTTTACATGTGTGTCTGTGTGCCGTTGCTGCCACCAGGATAAAAAGAGCCATAAAAAAGAGACTTCGCAGCACAATTGCTTCTCCCTGGTAAATATGTCTACCTACATAAATTCATTAGTGTTGACTAGAATTTGATTTGATCATTATTTGTTTTCACTCTAAGGTCGCTGTGTTTAAGAATCTCTGCAATGTGTGAGACTCTGGCCAGTGCGTAGGGGAACCATGCGGTTGGTTGCCACTGCTTAATTTAGTTCCATCAAGAGGAACGTTTAATGATTTCATCTCCTAGATGGGCATTTTGACTTTGCTGTCATTGTCACTGTTATTATGTTCCGTAATGCTGTTTTTGTTGTTGTTGTTGTTGTTGTTGTTGTTGTCGCCTCTATTTCTGGTTGTCTGCATGTGCTGTTATCAGTCCAGTGTGTGTCTCTCATTGTTTTAGTCCAGTGGAAGCATTGTTGTGAAAAACGACATGCATTTCAATGAGCACAGTCAGGGCATGAACCCTAGATTTATGGCTAACTGTAGATGCAGAGGTCCACAATGTGTAACGGTGTCATAAATCACTGCTGTATTGCTGGACCTGTAGTCTGCTTTGGTTATACAGGGCAGTTGGCTATTTCTGTTAAATGCTTATATTCGCAAAAAGATATCACATGTTTGATTTCATCTGTCTTAATCTTTTCAAAGTCATTCAAGGTTATCAGTGGTTGTCAAAGAATTTATATACCATGCTGTCTAATGACATAATTGAAAGAGACATCCTTATTGGTCCTGCCCGGCAGCATTTTACCTCATCTTTATCACAGACTACCAAACAGAGTCCTGGAAAAAAACTAGAAAAGCCATTTCCATGATGTCCATGTGAATGCTGTATTTCATGTGGTCCCATTTTTTTTTTCCTCGCCGGATCTCTGATGAATTGTTGCTGACTAAACGCCTGAACTCGTCTGTCTCGGCTTCTAATGGGGGTTGTGACCTTCTGTGGGAGCTGAGAGGTTTGGCACAGACTCTGCCTTGTATAAGGTTGCACAGGGGAAGGCGTTTTTATCTACTGCTCTCACTATAATATAATACTGATTTAAACACTTATCGACTTTTTTCACCATTTTCCACTGTCATACTTCATGCTGGTCTCTACATATTCTTAACAAGTTCCTTGGCCAAAAGCATGTGCCAAATAACTTAAAGGTACTGTACATTATAAACAAGTACAAAAAACACTTTTCAGGATTTTTCATCTTTAGAGTACAATAATCACTGAGTTAATTTAATTGGGCAATGCATGGAGAAGGTGTCCTTCCTAATTGCATAAGTTAGTGAATGTGTTTCTCTCCCCCTTCATTTACATGCTCCACAATGATAGCGCTATCTGCCTGGAAGAGTAATTACGATTCTTCTCCGACTGTGACGGTGCTGCTGGCCATTATTTAAGTTGGCTGTTTATAAGTCAGAAAATTACTGCAGTGCAGCATCTTCAAAGCAAACTTCCGTTGCTGACTCATGTAGTTTTTAATTAATTTTAGTAAACATGCAGACCGGACTTCCATCTCCAACACAAATGAGTTTTTGTTGAATTTCACAGCCCTGTCTGTAAGCTTTATCTTCAAAGGCCAGAGTCAAATATGGGCCTTGTAGTTAAATGGCAGTTGGACGGAGATGCCTTTTATTTCATTCAGTATCAAGGAAAATGAATTTCCTTGCAAATTCACTCGATATGTCAATATGTTTAATCCTATGTGTCAATCAGTTTAATCCTATTGTATGTATCTATCTTGACTTTTTTTGTCTGTTAAGTTGTAATGAGTTGTGTATTTTCTGTATGTCCTATGTGCAGAATGACTATCGCAAGCTGTCTATGCAGTGCAAGGACTTTGTGGTGGGGGTCCTGGACCTGTGCAGGGACACGGAGGAGGTGGAGGCCATCTTGAACGGCGACATCAGCGCTGAGCTGGAGGAGGGCCAGCACCATCGCTCACTCCTCAGCCGAGTCAAGCTGGCCATCAAGTATGAGGTCAAGAAGGCAAGTATTCCCTTGAGGACACTCACTGACATGACATTTCTGATTTATTTAATTGCTATGAAGTTCTCTTGCAGTAATACTGGAGAACACCATGAAGCTATTTGCTAAGTGATTGTGTTGAGTGATTGTTTGAGTGAGTGATGTGTTGGAATTTGATACACATTCTGGACAACATATATTCACATATATTCCATTGCTTCAAGCCTGAAGGGACAGCCTGTGTTTCTAGCCAAACATTTTCACTCAACATCCAATTACAGGCCTTATATGCCTTCATGCAGTGCCCTTGAAGCAGTGTTTTTATTGACTGGAATGTGTGAGTCAGTCCACAAGCTACATGGTGTACAGAAAGCCACAGGAATCTCTTTGAGCATGCACACAGAATAAACCAACCAACATCTATAGAAATGTGAGAACCACGTCACTGAATTGAACTGACAAAAAAAGTCAACTTGATGGAAGTCATGGACAGCTGCACCTTCCAACAAAAACAGTTCCTCCACGGGTCCGTGTCATACAGTATAACCAGGTACCCTCAGCCCATGCCCACTTATCTAGACAAAGTCATTTCTGCACACTTTCACTAACACACTCACTCACTCACTCACTCACTAAGTCACTCACTCACACTGATTCAGAGAGCTCAAGGTCATTAGGCAACACAATGTTAATCAAGCTAACAGCAACAGGCAGAGGATAAAAGCTACCATATGCTGATGTAAAGAGCCTGCTGTAAAGTGCAATTTAAAAATGGATTTTCTGTGTCCCTCCGTGGCCTTGCTTCTAGTTGTGTGAGGACGAGGCATTGTTGTGTAAAGACACGATTCAGGAGGCGCATGGGAACATTATGCTAATTGATTCAGACAGAAGCATGGACTAGCCACACTGACGCACCTGCACATTCAGTCTCCAGGTGCACAGGATTCACATACACTGAAAAGTCTGTAATGTACAGTGTATGTTTAGTGCATACAAAGCAGTACCTGAAACAAAGTTCATTTCAAACTGATAAGGATTAATTGTGAAAAAAAAAAACAATGGTAGTGTTGAATTCAGCAACTTTTGATTTGATTTATTTCCACCAGAATATATGGTAACATTTTATATTAGGGTACTTATTCACCATTAACTGGTATCTTATTAACATGCAAATTAGTAATATGCTAGCTGTTTGTAAGCCATTAGCCGTCTCTTATTAATATCTTATTCTACACGACCCTATTCTACCCATAATAGACCATTAACTAAAGATTTATCCAATGTAAACTCCAAATTACTGTTTATTTGGAGTTAGTAAGGTAGTTGTTGTATATGGATTATGCTTGGGTTAGTATGGGGCATATAAGGCATTAATACAACTGGAACAGTTATACTCCTTCAATGATACCAAATAAACTAAATAGATCATAATTACGTATAATTACTAATTTTCTATTAGACTTTAACCACTGTATTGCATCTACAGTCCTACTGTATAGTCAACTGTATAGTCACAGCAAATGGACCTCCAGAGTGAACTGGATCTGATGAAGTGGAGGAGTCATTACACACACACACACACACACACACACATACACCACACACATATTCGCACACCACACACACACACACACACACACACACACTAACACTAACCAGCCATTATATAGGAAGTCCTTCTCAGTGTTGATGGAGGCCCTCCAAAGGGCTGTAAAAAAGGGGAGCTGTGGGGCGAGAGAGAGGCCTCTGGGAGGGAGGGAGTGTGTGGTGGGAGGGCCCGTCCCAGAGGGATGCTGGTTGTGTGGCAGTGCCTGCAGAGGTTTTCTGCTTCATCAGCACTGGGGCTTGCTCCTGTAGGCACCCTTCACACTCTAACGAGTAACACATGGAGTGGAACTAGAGCCCTATACAACACACACACACACACACACACACACACACACACACACACACACACACACACACACACACACACACACACA
>JASCQY010000258.1:3026249-3037055 GCA_030264315.1 Sardinella tawilis
CGGGTGTGCACCCCCGTGGTAGAAACGGTAGATCAAACATTACGTTGCGGTGAGCTAGACAGAGCCCTCTGTCACAAACCCATTTCCCCAGTTGGCTGTAAGTCTAATGTTCTTTTTGAAGTTCTTCCTCGGATATTTATGTGCAATCTGATTAATGGCAGCCTGTCAGATGCTGCCATCCTGCCAGGCTGACATCATGGCCACTTCCACACACCACACACTGGGGTTGACTATTGTCAGCCCAGTCATTCATCAGTGACTTCACACAGGTGATCATCTCTCTCTCTCTCTCTTTCTCTCTTTCTCTCTCTCTCTCTCTCTCTCTCTCTCTCTCTCTCTCTCTCTTTCTCTATTTCTCTCTATAGGGTGGAGGAGAGTTTTAAGACCCTGTTCTGGTCTATTTTCGGCCTGTCAGAGGTGTCCTCCGTGGTGCTGAAATATGACCATAAGTTTATTGAGAACATCGGCTATGTGCTCTATGGGATTTATAACGTCACCATGGTGGTGGTGTTACTCAACATGCTCATCGCCATGATCAACAGCTCTTACCAGGAGATAGAGGTCAGAAACCTCAAGTTTACATTTGCTTACATAATATTCTAGCTCTGAATAGCCAGGTTTAGCCAAAATTAAAATCCATGTAGATATAGGCTTACATTTTTAAGACACACATAAGTAACGATTTTGCATTGATGTTCTGTTTCAAGGAGATATCTACAAAAGATTACTATTGATGCTAATGCTAACTCTCACCCTTGATCAAATCTTGTGGTCATAGTAGTGACACTTCATGCTTTTGTCCATTATAGTCCCATTGTTTTCCTGTAACAATGTATGGGTATATGACAGCCGCCTTTGTAAGGTTTGTGTCATCCTAGCGTCCTCTGCTTGTTATCCCCCAGATTAATTAGGTATTTGTTGTGATTGACCCCCATAGGATGATGCAGACGTGGAGTGGAAGTTTGCCCGCTCCAAGCTCTGGCTATCCTACTTTGACAACGGGAAGACGCTGCCCCCGCCTTTCAGCATAGTGCCCAGTCCCAAGTCCTTCTTCCAGTGCATCAGGCGCATCATTGGCTGCCTCCGCTGCAGGAGGAGGAGCCTGAAGAAGGATGTGGAGCTGGGCATGGACAGCTCCAAGTCCAGGGTATGAAGGTGTAGTCTTTCATTGTGTGTGTGTGTGTGTGTGTGTGTGTGTGTGTGTGTGTGTGTGTGTTGGCAGTCATCTTTCAGTCTCCCTCTCTCTCTCTTTCTTCTCTCTCACTTTCACAAAAAATGTTAAAATGTAAAATTTTAGTGTACCAGAGCTGTAAAACCACTTTAGTCGCTCACAAAGAAATCGCTGCTAAAATGACTGCGTTCGTTCATGCAACTCTAATCGCTCATGACATGGCCATTGAAATTTCATAAATAAGCATAAAGTTGAGCTGCAGTTTTTGATCTCTTTTAATTGCTCTTGTCACCCAAGTTCTGCAGCTCTAGTTGCTTTTGTCGCTCCGGTAAAATCTGGTGATTTTACAGCTACTTCTACGTCGCTCTTGGTGTGAACAGTTATTCATATTAAGCGGCTCTAAGATGGACATGATTACTGTTTTTCCTTTGCTGGTTTGCTTGTTTTTGTTTTGTTTTCCCCTGTGGATCTGTGGTATGTGCCACTATTTTGCTGAATTACACAGGTAGCTGCTTTAGATATCAAGCCCTGCGCCATCCCCCTAAGGCCTGCATAATTTGGAGATGCAATCTAGAGCTGCATGATAATCTATTGCTACAATATATGGAACAAGTTGCTCGACCATGAAAACAATAGAATCAACATCAAGTGCAGTAGTAAGAAGAAGTAAAGCAGCAGTAAAAAAATGAAACGGAAGGAAAGAAAAGGTGTAGCCCTATATGCACCTGAGGGCAAAGTCAATATCATTTATATTCTGAGGATGTTGAGCAGTAACCCTTTGTGATGGTGGGTTCAGCAGATGTAGTTAACCCAGGGAGGGGGATGATTCATCTTTTTAAAGGCATTCACTCAGATGTGATCACGCACATAGCATAAAAAAATTACAATGATATATCTCCTGCCAAGGTCTCATTCTGTCCTTTTGTTAACGTATTTTCACCTTACCGCCTTATTCACAGGCTTAATTGAATAGAAACAAGGGGGAATATAGTTATTCAGTGTGTGTGTGTGTGTGTGTTGGACTTAATCATTCTTGTTGGTTGGTGGGGGGGAAAGCATAGTATAAACTCTATCTTATTTGATGTGTTTGCAGTTAAACCTCTTTACCCAGTCAAACATCCGCATCGCAGAGTCACAGAGTTTCAACAGTATACTCAACCAGCCCACACGGTATCAGGTACAACATCAGCAACACCTCTAATTTTTTACCTACCATGACTGTGCCCTTCTGGACTACTTACATTCATTTCACTACCTTTGTCATGTTGTACTTGTTTACACAGCAAATCATGAAAAGGCTTATTAAACGCTATGTTTTGAAAGCACAAGTTGACAAGGAGAATGACGAGGTCAACGAGGGTGAGTTAAAATATTATAGTTTTGAAATGTCACAAGTGATGATCATACTCATTTCTCAAGGAATGTTGCTGCAAATGCCAAATGCCAGCTACTGTAAAGTCTTAAAATTGCATGTTGTGTTATGTATGTGTGGCTCTTGTGGTTTTTAGACAAAGACTTCATGCAGAACAGTTTTGCTCAACAGTTTAAATCAGGTATCTGACATGTGGTGTGGAAAGATGTACTGTATATATGCATATGATGTACACTATACTGTTCAGCAAGCAATAAAATGATTGGCGTTGCCTGCCTGTCTTAAAGCTCTAGTTCAGAGTGCATCAACCCATACTGTAGCTATGTTTTTCAAGGTTGGCAAATAAGTAACAAGAATTTTTTGCTCAAATTTTGAGTTAAATTAAGGAAAGGGAAAGTGACTTCCTGTTGATATTTCATTTGCAGGCGAGCTAAAGGAAATCAAACAGGACATCTCCAGCTTGCGGTATGAGTTATTGGAGGACAAGTCTCAGGCCACAGAGGAGTTATCTCTGCTTATTCAGAAGCTCAGCGACAAACTCAACCTTGGGCCCATTAGATGTGAGTGACTCAAAGTGGGAGTTAGCCATCATGGCTAATCACAACAGGCTAGTGAGTGCCTCTGGCCCTGGTCCTGAGGCAACCACCTCCAATTGAATCCAAAATCAAAACATGGCCAACTGTGGATTTCACAATGGACTTGGACATTACCTACCAGGCACCAAGCTGCCAACGAACACTATCGGCATGTCATTTTTAAAGGGAAATGATTCGCCATCTGAATGTTTTTCCTTTTTTGCTATATGCAGTCATTTTTTCATCATGTCACCCCTGTTTTCATCATTTTGTATTTATTTTAGTGTTGTGACATTTTTGTGTGTTCTTTGTCTTTGTAAACATTAATAATGTAACTAATCTATATAAACATTTCAAATTACTGGTAAACAGGAAGTATACCTATTTATTTTACGCAGAAAATATTTTGGTGTTAAGGACACAATGTAGGATTGTCATAGTTGGAAGTATTTTAGCTTTTTATAATAATAATAATGTCCAGGTAAAGATATGAAGTATGACACTCATTTCACAAATCATTCTCATCCATTTTTTGTTCCATGTATATTACCATACCAAGGATATTTTAAGAGACAACTTTTTAAATAAATAAAGACACATCTAATTTAAAGTATATTAGGTATCAATGCTGATAACAAGCATAGTACCAGTACTGGATGCAATGATATTGAAAGGCACTTTGAGTTCTCACTGTTATTTATCATGACAGTGACAGTGACAGTGTATGTTTATTGTTTATTTACTTTGACAGTGATTGCTGGGAGAAGATATTGTGTGTTGTCTGAGCACAAGATGGTTACACAGTACACACACACACACACACACACATGTCATTTGTCATATTTGTCTGGCTACTTACATATTGTTTAAGTTCTTTTCATTTGGGTAATATGAGGCACATTTGGGTAATAGACAGGATTAATGGGCTTGTTACAGTGGTTTAATTGATAAAGGGGATGAAGGTGTATTTTTTATCACAGTCAGAATAGTTTTTAAGGGAGATCTGAGATTTTTTAACTGTGGAGCTCCCTCTATAGGCCTAGTTGTCTATTTTCTTGTGTTTAACTTACACTGGGGTCCTAGATTCTCACCAATACATGTGGATTTGTTTGCGAAACAAATAATAGAGACCAGAAATGATGGTTTTCTGTTATGTTGTCTGACAAGGTCATAAAGATTATTTCATAAGGCTCAAAGGTGAGGTACTTTCATACATCTTGCAAAATTCGCAAAGAAGCCATAGGGGGAGCTGAGAAAGTGTTCTTTGGCTTTGTGTCATTAAACTGACTGTGAAGCTGTTAAATTAGCCTAACAACTCTATGAAATCTTGCCTAGTGTTCCTTTAAAAAGACTAGCTCAGATGCCATCAGTCAAGTCTGTCAGGATTTTTCATTTCTTTTTATGTACACAAAATATTGCATTAGACAAAAAAGGTCATGAATCTACAATAGTGAAATAGTGTGTGTGTGTGTGTGCGTGTGTGTGTGTGTGTGTGTGTGTGTGTGTGTGTATTTACAGCTGTAATGGGTGATTGTCATGGTAGTGTAAACCATGAATAAACCATTCAGTCACATACAAAGGCCACATAATATGTTTTGCTGATGTAATAATAGTTGATTCACAGTATGTTCAAATGTCTGTACAGATTTGTTTTTAAATCTCTCTTTTAGATTTCCCTCGCGCTCTCTCTCTCCACACACACACACAACCACACACACACACATACAAACTATGCATTTTCATATATGGATTAGTTTATTATTTATAATCGTATTAAAATTGCAATTACATTGGACTATGACCAAAAGATTGTACAATGAAAATAACCGAAGTACAAATATAACTTGATGATTGATGTTATAAGCAGTTTTATATATAAAGATTCTTTGTGAAACTACTAAGTTTGATCTTACTGTAATGGTTTTAATTTTATTAAGAGATATTACATAATCCAGATTTGGCTTGCCTGTAAGCCCATTTTGATATTGATTTATTCAAGATGCTTTTGTGCACTCAAAGCACAACATCTCCCCATCCGTCAAAGCACTGTCCTTCCATTACACTGTTTATGATGAATTAACACGTTTCTCACTAAGGTAATGTGGATGCATTGTGCCACTGCTAAATGTTACCAGACAGTGCCCCCCTGAGGTTGAAAGAGATAAGATCATGCTGTAATAAAATCCGTCCAGTACAGAAAGTTAAATTTGATGATAAATGTACATTTACACCATTTAATAACAGGTAAATTATTCAGCCAACATTGTACTCTTAGCTGCCTAAATAGTTAATAATAAAACCTGTTTAGCAGGCCACCATGACACCAGAGTTTTTGTGACTCCCTTTTGTTGCTGTATATGAGGCCAGTGTTTGCACCTACCCATTGAGGAGACTTCAATTACTAGCATGACTCAGCAGTTCAGGGGTGTGGAGTGTCAGGTGTGCGGCAGAGCCTATATGTGAGGCATGACAGGAAGTAGCCCAGGCAGGTTACCTGATACACATCTACTGTAAGGGCAATTCAGGCGAGTTTAGCTATGTAATCAAGAGACACCAGAGGCTGTAGCCTATGATACAGTTGGCACAAAGTGATGTGAAAATGTAGCCAACATAAACATTTCTGCTGACTTTGTCTTTATATTCTACATGCCTCATGCAATAAGATTTTGTCTTTTAGGGATTACTAGAACCACTTTGCTTATCCTGATGTGCCAACTACAGTAGGCATAATGAAATAGGCCTACTGTGTAGACAGATAGGTAACCAATATATTGTACTGTTTTGTAGTACTATAGTAATACCATTGGAGCTGTTAAAAAAGCATTTCTTATACTGTACATTTTCATGGCTTTCATGGTTTAACATTTGGAGTTTCTTTTTGGCTTCACCACCTAACTCCTTTTCAGTCCTGCAATGGTGAGCATGCAGGTGAGGACTTAGATGTATAGATATGAGGGCCCTGCTTGCTCAAACCAGTTTGTTCAGATTTGGAGAAACTACAAGACACAATGCTAGCAGTAGGCCATTTAAACAAGGCTGTGCATACACTGCAAACCCCAACATGTTTGGTGAACATAATATTTAGTGGAAATCCATTACCACCAAAATTTCAATGTTTCAACTTATAAATTTGAGAACAACTTCCCCCACATAAAGCTTTTTGTTAATTCTCTTGTTACCTCAAAAGTTTTGAGTTTTCCTGCACTTCAAGCCATCAAGATGCAACTTTTAGACTTTGATATATCAATTTAGTAAGCATGTATGCCTAATTGTTGAGTTAAAACCACTATTACTCAGCTGAATTCTCACCATAGGTTAGTGACTGCTAATTCTGAATCAACACGAAATATTTGAGTTCAATCAGCTTTCATTGATGCACTGGAGAGTAGCTGATATCGGGTCCCATAATGCTTTGCTGAAATAAATATTTGGAAAATATAATGCTACCCCCTGTTTGTTTGGGAAGGTAAAATGCACTATTATCATGATGATAGTGCATAGTATCTTTCATAGTATCATTTTGCAGTTGTACAAGCATCCGCAGATAATGGCAATAAAATTCCCTTGCTCTTGAAAAAAAATGTAATGGTTTTGGTCCAGTATTTCACTGACATAACTTGTCAAGTCAAGTAACTATTACTCAAGTCTAACAATCATTAGCTCAGACTTCTTGAGTGTGAAGAACTCAGTTTTTTTCAAACTTGAAATATTTTAAAAGTTTAAAACTTCAGGGAAAAATGAAATTTTAGTGGTAATCAGTTTCCACAAATGTTTTGTGTTCATTGAGCTGTTGGAGTTTACAGTGTATAATAGCGTGTGCCTTTAAGACTGATGGGCTGGTCTGCAAAATTGTAGTCATCACTCATTGGTAGTACACCTTTGCTTTAGAACCACAGACAGATTGGGAAGTAGGCCTAAGTAACTGCAGCGTAATAATTTAAATAGTGTAGCTATTTGCTGTACTTTCTAATCATGACTCAGAGCTAGTATTAAAACACTGTAAGTGTTTTGTGATAGGCCTACTACTAACATAGGAATGAAGGTGTAGGCAAGTTAAATGCTCTTGGTGCTTCTTTAAAATGCATTTTGCAAATTGCAAACTTTGTTTTGCTGTTACTGACAAATATGCCACTGGTTCAGATGTGCAATATCTGTATGTATACATAATATACTGACTATAAACATATACATATACATATACTATAGTATACTGACTGTACGTAATTACAACATTACAGTTTTAAATGTTTATGTGGTAGGCCTATTTCTGGAGCATGAACAAAGACTTCTTTCTTCTCATTTCTGGAGACCAAACCTTATCTTTTGACACTTGTTTTTTACTATAAAACTTATAACTGCACTTCAGCTACTTTGCTCCAGTAGTACTGTACTGTATGTTGATCTCTTAAGCAGCATTTTTCTCATTCTAGAGAAATGATGATGATTGGTTTAAACTTATCTTTGCAGTGGCTTTTGTACTGACTTAGGCTACTCCCCCATAAAAGGTGAGTATTATCCTTTGTGTTCAATCTCAAGTGTGCTTGTCATACAGTATGTATTGAGGGTAAGGGTTGTGTGTATGTTCATGCATTCAGAAAAAGTGAGGAGAAAATATAGAAATATAAATATTTGTATTGATTGTGGTATGCTGTGTGTGTGTGTGTGTGTGTGTGTGTGTGTGTGTGTGTGTGTGTGTGTCATAGGTCGTGCTGAAGTGCTTAGGTTGATGCTGAAAGATCAGGGGAAGGAATGGCAAGAGATTCCTGTCACCATAGAGACCTGAATGGAAGGCAGTGTGAAGGAGAGTTGTGTGAGCAATTTACGGCATTAAGATAACTTGAAATCAAACCATTTAATAAAAGCAATTTAGTTGGGTAGTATTGAGCTCACTAAATTTGCCTCATTATAGTAGCCCTAGTTGTAATCATAAGTACTACAGGCCTCGTATTATTGGCAATGGTTGGAGCTTCTTTTCGAATTACGTTATTGTTTGGGATTTGTGACGGTAAGCAGGCAAGTATCCACTGAGCGATTTGTTTGTGCACTGCTTGAGCAAACTGGTTTTGGTAGTCAGAGATGTTTGAATCCCAGGCTTATGCGTGATCCCGGGAGACAGACATCAGTGCATACCTGTTAATGAGACCCTGTGGGGATCCATACTGAAATTGGGAAAAGCTGTATCAGCAGTGAGATGGATTAGCAACATAATTAGCCAAGGATTTAATATCTTAACAAGAATTAAACTCTAATGTGAGCTGTACAATTATCAGTTTTTCTCTCAGAATGATTTTCTCTCTCTCTCTCTCTCTCTCTCTCTCTCTCTCCCTCTCTCTCTCTTTCTCTGAAGTTGTTTGGCCAGTTGCCCAAATTTGAAGATGGAGATCTCACTCTGTATCAGACAAATGCCACTCGCAGACATCTGGCTCGGAAGCTTGGTATGTAGAATTTGCCCAGGTGCCCAGAAGCCATACTCAAAGAATTTGGCTGATATCTTGGATGAATTTCACTTTTGCTTAGGGACAACAAAAGCAAATTAGCTGCTTTTGTCAAGTCAGATACTTTTGTGCTGTCCCTGGAAAATAAATAATCCTAGAAATAAATAAACTGTTGGCCTATGTTACTCTATACAAACTAAAGATGTTTTGTTGGATTTATGGAAAAGATGACAAGGAGGCTGCTCTCATTGACTTGACGGATGACTCCATACTGGAAATCACGGAGAAATACTTCAAACTTATCGATGGGGAATATGTAAGTGGAGAAGTTCTTATATATGTTCATAAGGAAGTTTCAGTGAATTAATGCACCTGTCATAAACCTGTTAGTGTGTGTGTGTGTGTGTGTGTGTGTGTATAGGACACAAATAAAGAGAAATACCTCAAAGAGCTATGTAGTATATAGTATATACTGTCTGCACACACCCTTACCATGTGTCTATTTGATATGGTACAGTATATACTGTCTGTCCACACCCTTACCATGTGTACTATTTGATATAGTATACTGTCTACCCACACCCTTACCATGTGTCCTATTTGATATAGTACTGTACTGTATATACTGTCTGCCCACCCCCTCACCATGTGTCCTTTGGGTCAGATCTATTTGATATAGTATATACTGTCTGCCCACACCCTTAGTATGTGTCCTTTGGGTCAGATCTTGTTTGCAGACTATGCCCTCCTGCTCCAGCTGTTGCACCACCAGGTCTTTGGTCCCACTGCGCTGGATAACTTTCCTGCCCTGCAGGCCTACAGAGATAAACTGTGTGCTCGTCCCAACATCAAGGCCTACTTGGAGAGTGATGCGTTCAAAAACAGACCCATAAATGGCAATGGAAAGCAGTGATGTGCCCTTGAGTCTTCATCAAAAACAGAAATCCCTGACCTATTTAATGTTGTGAATTGATAAAATAAACACCAATCATTTTCAAACTGTGTTGTTGTTTCATAGGCTACCTTTGTGTGATATAAGTGCACACAGGGTGGCTAGCCAATTTATTTGGTTATGGTTGGTATCTCAGTGATTTTTCAGATATGGGACAAAACATGTCCCCAATATATAAACGGCAATTTCTGCCAAAATTCATGGAATTGAAAATAAAAAAGTGAAAAAGTGGTTAAAAATCCAATAAATGTGAAAATTACCTCACTAAGAAATTAACACTGTTGTTGGACTGATGAAATTAAAATAAAATTAGTTTTAAAGTGTATGACGGAGTTGACACAAATCACATTATGATGTGAATGAAAAATGTTTTATCCAAAAAATTGCTACATAAAAAGTCTGTTCCTTTACATGGTTTGTTAGCTGAGACCTGTGTTTATACATGTATCTATTCAAAATTCATGAATCATGATTTTTTTTTTTGGAAGATTGAAAAAGTAGTTTTGGCCCTTATCTCAACAATCACTGATCTGATGCTCCACATACTGTAGCTTAGGTTCAGCCTACATGAAAACAGACTTTGTTTCAGTGGAATTGTCTACTATCATATCATGTAAAATCTGAGTTTTTCTTAGTGCTTGGCTATTAAGCATTAGTCTAGCATCTAGACCGATAGCATAATGGCAGGAATATTCATGCCTAGCTTTTGGTTAGTCTTGCACGGTAAAGGCAAATCCTGGCCTGTTGTGACCTGCAACAGACCATTCAGGACGCTCTATCTGTGTCACGAGTCATTGGGGCGGGCTTAGCACGATGACGAAAGGGCTGTCTGTTGGATGAAAGGGCTGCCTGATAGCTCTGATTGGTCAGTTGCGCTGGCCTATTACATACAGAGACAGTTTGAACGACAACTGTTGATCCCACCCACAGGCTTCAGCGCTGTGAACGGTCTGATTCAAGACTATACAATTCATGTGTATAGTTCGGCTTGCCAGGATAATTAAGCATTGGAGCTAGAAAATTTAAATGCCTCCTGAAAGTAGGCTAAGTGGTTTATTGGATTGTTCTACAGTTCGAGGGTGCCAGGCTATGGCACACGCACGCACACACACACACACCTGTTACTATTCCATGTCTGCTAGATCACAAGTAGTAGCCTATGTGGACATTAAGTTGGATTGTTTTATTTAGTCCTATGTACCTGCATTTTGGCAAATTACAAAGTAGCTTCACAAAAGCTACTTCTGCCGTTTTTTTTTTTTTTTTTTTTTTTTAAAACTAAATTTCTATTTTTTTTTATT
>JASCQY010000258.1:3041785-3052433 GCA_030264315.1 Sardinella tawilis
GTGGAAAGTGAAACGGCTGAGTGAGTAACATTATTTTGTGCCTGAAATAAGTCTCAAATAGTGAAAACGGCACTTGTTCTTTAAATGGATCATAAATGTCTTCCTTAACACGTGTAAAGCCATTCAATCATGTATTGTGTAATTGAGGAGCTATGCTTCACAAACGGTGTGAAACATTTCTGTGTCTTGGATTCAATGGGCGGGTCTGAAAGCAGGGTATGCTTGCGTAAGCATGCCCTATTTGCATAACCCCTCCTGCTGTATAAAAACTTTGAGCGTGCTGACTTTTGATTCTTTGCTTTAGCTGGCTTGCACTGCAGCTAGCTTAGCTAAATAAGGTTAACTAGGCTGCCTGGGTCTCTGATCAGTCTTGCTGGCCTCAACATTATAATTTTGTCAACTTCGCCGAAATGTCATGAGAGTCAACATAAGCTCAGTCATTATTTATTTTTATGGGCATTATCTTTGTAAGGAGGAATGCTTATTTAATATCTAGCCTAACAAACATTTCACACAAACTGAAGGTGGGCAACACTGTTAGCCATCTACCAGCCTCATGGGAAAATATCCTAGGCTACTTGCTAGGTAACTTATCAAGTCTTGTAACATTTAATAACTATGCACATAGACACAACCACAGCTGTTTGTCACATTGCTTTGTTGTATGCAAAGCGGTGGAGAGATTCTGACAGTGCATTATGTCAGGCTCAAACGGGGATTATTTCAAATCAATTTACGTGAAGTGTCTACAAGCAGAAAATATTTGGCTCATGGTAGAAGAAAGCAGTGATCATTATAGGAATGCATCGGTGTGACATTAGGTTGAAACTGGTGTATTTTCAATCGTGTCAAAACTAAAATGAATGAGCTTTGGTCAGCAAGCTAACTTAGCTAGTCAGAGAACCCGGGCTCTGCTAGCATATTACAGTCCTGTGGTGGCCCCCTTCCTGCGTGTGGGCGTGATTCCAGCGCTTCTTACTGACACGCCCCCACAGTTTCAGAGCAGAAAAAAGTGCTTATTTTTCGATGAACTTTACCCAGACTTTAAAGCTTTCTCCTTGCTGTGGTCCTCAGGTTTAAGGTAAAGTGAAAATGCACATGAACCCATGGACACCAGTCTCTGGTCTCTCGGGCTGAGCTGTATAAATTAGACTCTAGTAAACAACAGACATGGGAGCATGCAGTATTGATTAGCATCCCGTTTACATTTCCCTTTGAAAAAAAATCCATCTTGTCTTTTAAACACACGCTATGCAACGTTTTTAGGTTAATTTATTACCTTCATAGTCAGCATAACTCCACGAAAATTACCATCACTGGATCATATGCTTTGGTTTGCAGACTAATCCACATGGATTGGTGGGAATGTACAATTTTGTTGCTTTTTTTTTTTTTAATTGTCGCCTGATAGGGGAGCTCTGGAGGTAAAAAGTGGCAGACTTGCATAGGATGCCTTTAAAGTCTTCATTGTACCCTGCTGGAAAAATAGAGTTACTTGTGCAAAGGACCACGTTCAAACATCTGTTATGAAAAGTAAATTGTTTTGACTTTTTACCTGTTTTATGGCAAATCTTTTATTTTTCTTCCTGTAATTCTCTCTCAGATACACCCTCACACAGATTAAGAAGGCTCCCCACAATGAAAGTGCATGGAACTATCTAAAGGGGTATGTTTCTATCACATGTACCTTCACACCAATCATAAAGAACATCATTCACCCTCACTTTAACATTATCCACACATGCAGCATCTCCAACGGCTCTAGGTAGAGGTTGCCGTGGCCGATAACGTCACGGAATGGGCGGGACCAGGCTAGCTTCGACCAGTAGCAGACTGAGAGATTTGAGGGGGGCGGGTGCTTCAAATTTGAACCACACACTATAGCTTGAAAAAGAGAGTATATCAAAGGCACTCTGTTTTAGTAAAATGTAAACGCCTTTAATAAATCATGGCAAAGATTAAAAACATAGGCCGACGCGTTGCGACCACACGGGCCTTCTTCAGGAACCACACACTTTTTTATATTTGAATACCAGGTTTTGTCATATGCTTGGCCAGACCCAATGCTGGCATTGAATTGTCGTGTCAACCAGGCAAACACTGGTAGAAACCCAGTGGCAATATGAAACATACATATTTACATTTTAATTATGATGCACAAAGGAGTCAAGAAAAATAATTTGAATGACCAATGAATGAAGGACTAATTTGGACATGATGCCCACATTTTGCACTTGTGCATGCGTATGTTGGAGATGCTGACTGTAATGTTTGTCTTTGGCCAAAAGGGGTCAGAATTTACCCACATTTTGCCAGTTGCTCTTACTTGCTAAAGTTCATAAGTTTACAGAACTTTGTATTAACTGTTGTCTTCACCAAAATCACACTTATATTTCATCATGCAATTTTTAAGAGTATCACCAACATTTTTAGCCTCATTGAAACTTGTTAGCTTCTGCTACTGCTCTGGGTTCTCACAGTGTGTGTGTGTGCTGTGTGGAAACAGCATTCTGCAGGACAGAGGTCTGGGCTCTTACCCGGGTCTGCTGGAGCAGGTGCAGGATCTGAGGGAGACCCACTGCTCGCCCTACCTGCTAGCCTTCCTGGTGGACATGTACGAGGACACCCTGGAGAACGCCAACACCGAGCAGGGCCAGGAGCAGACCTTGAGCAAGGCACTGGAGGTATATGAAGATGCGCGCACACACACACACACACACACACACACACACACACACACACACACACACACACGTGCATGTATAGAATGATTGGCAGACAGTGTCTCAGTTTGTTAGAAAACAAATGAGAAAAAGCATCTATTTTCTCCATTGGGTATTTGGAATCAATCTCTGCCTTAGTACTCCACATTTTTCTCATAGCTAACAGTTTTAATGTTTCATTAGTAAAATACTCGATTTGTCATATTTTGCTTGACAGATGAAGACTTTGAATGTTCAGGATTGCTGTGTATGATTGGTAGAAGAAAATATGCCTTGCAGCAATACAAAGTTCTTGGTCCAATAATTATTTCTGTCACATAGTCACTTCATTGACAAATGCTCAGCAAGAAAGAAAAATATTGCTTCAGAATAAAATCTCAAGAGCAATTTAGCAGAAAGTCTTAGAGAATAAAACATGACTGAAACAATAGATGCCAAAAGAAGATTCCGGAAGGAAGCTGAGAAAGATGGATGAGTGGATCCGTGCTATCTGCATTGGATTAGAATCTCTCTCTCTCTCTCTCTCTCTCTCTCTCTCTCTCTCTCTCTCTCTCTCTCTCTCTCTCTCTCTTCTATTTTTCTCCATGTCCCTCCCCCTTTTCCTCTTCTATTTTTTGCTTTCAGCTGCACTGATTTCAGTCTCTCCCCTCTCACACTGTCTCTCTCTCTCTCTTTCTTTGCCTCTGTCACTTTTTCTCTTCCCTCTGTCTCTCCCACACACCCAGTTTCTGTCATTCTCTCTGTTTGTCTTGCGATCATTCTCCCATGTTTTGGCGAGCGTTCTTATCCACCAATGGCAGGGCATTTGACAGCTGAGTGGCAGCCCATATGCCGGCTGTTCTGTCGGCAGCTAAATGCTTGAGCACGGCGCATGTGTTGCAGTTAATTAGGTTCCTTGGGAGTGCCTTTGTCTTCCTGAGCATGTCTGCGGGGGGAAGCAGGGCCTTGTCTGGGCGTCTGATCTTGGGGGTCTGCGGTGACGCGGGCGGAAATGCACACGCTCTGATATGCATTTCAGCCTGGCAGTAGATCCTCTCCGAGATGCCGGGTGAGAAGAGAGGAGCTGTCAATCATGAGGGCAATACTCTGCTCATTTATTTTTGAATGGGTTTGTCTGTGCGAGCAGTCTGCCTCATAGACGAAACAAGCTTGTTTCTCTACTGGAGAAGGGCATTGGTGAAGGAGAGAGTTGTCTTATTGTGCTTCTCCATTTTAATAGAAAATAGATGTGGCTTTTAATAGATAAGTTTCCTTATTTTCAGCCCTGGCCAGGCCAGCTAAACTACCCGTTTGTTTGATGTGGCGAGGCAGTCTACCATATCATGTCCTGATCTTCTGTTTTGAAGTTGGCGTTATGCATTTAAATCTCTTTCTCTCCATTTCTTTCTCTCTCTCTCTCTCTCTCTCTCTCTCTCTCTCTCTCTCTCTCTCTCTCTCTCTCTCGCTCGCTCTAGAATTTCACCTTCATGGATGGATAGGTAGATAGATAGATAGATAAATAGATAAATACACTCACATATCCATTTACCCGCAAGATCAAGTGTGATGAAGGTGCAAAGGAATAGTACATATCTAGTGCAGACTTGATCTATCTCTGGCAGGTAATATATAGAAATAAGAATCCGAACCGTATTGCACTGCCAGATGAATAAATAGGATATGACCAAATAAGCATTCCAAGTGTCATGTGTAAATATTGCGGTCTTAAGAAGTGCATTGCAGCTCAACCGTTCATCTCTCCCCTCAGCTGTGTGAGCTCTTGGCCCAGGAGAAGGACACCATCAGGAAGGAATACTGGAGATACGTGGCTCGCTCGCTGCACTGCAAGCACGGCTCAGGAGAGATGCTCTCCAACCCTCAACCCTCAGCGCCCCCTGCTGCCCAGGGGGAGCAGAGCCCCAGTGATGCCTGATGGAGACCTCACCAGTCCCACCTATCCCAGAGAATTGGCTAGCCCAGAGCATACTTCCTGTATTTGCAACATAAAATAAGAGACAGAAAACAAAAGAAAACAAAAGAAAAGAAGGGAGAAGTTTCTGGAAAAAAAGAGACCACGTCCACAAGGCAAAGCCATAGTCCCTGCGCCAGGTGTTCACCTGATCGAGAGCTGAAAAGCCAGCTGAAAAGACAATCTGCAAATGTTTTAACTCAGTTACCATGATGTGTATAAAGAGAAAATGAGTTGAGAGTGAACCTAACTCTAATGTTTATATGTAGGTTGCAAATAGACCACCTGTGCATAGATGTGGAGAGGGTATTTTACTGATGATATGAAAGCTGGGGGTCTTGAGGTAACTTTTCTACTTCTGTTGTCCATGGGTCTGGTTTATTTGGTCAGCTTTTATGTTGTGGGTAGCTTTGTGTATGCTCCAGCGAACAGGAATTGAACTCTGTGTATTAACTGCACCAAGAGGCTTTTCTTTTGCCAAAACACTGCACTGTATTCATGAAGTCACGGTTGCGCTAGATGATAACATCTTTTTGTATGCCTAGAATTAATAATGGTCATCTTTATTTAAAAACGAAGTCGTCCAAATGTGTCTCTTTGTGCGAATGGCAAACCAGTGTGTGAAAAAAAGATACAGCCGTGGCTGTGTGACGATTGGATTAACATTGACCTTCGATTCTTTCGCAGTATTAGTTGTCTATATAGCCACTAACTGAGCGGAAGCCTGAAGTGTACATGTGGTTGGAAGGTATTGTTATTATGTTAGACGTATGACTACCTCTTTGTCTAGTTCTATGCTTGTTGTGTACATTTAGTGGGGAGTAAGGAGCTTCTTTTAAATCACAGCCCTCCTTGCCAGGCTGTCTGTGTGATTAATTCTCTGCTTGTTTGATGTGGCTGCTGTTGATGTGGCCATGAAAGCCACTGCTACACACCCTTAGGACAGCGCAGCCTGACTCAGGGGGTGGTATTGTACACCCCCACCCCCCTGTGCTTATTCTGAACGTGTCAGGCTTTATTTTCTAGAGGAGAATCAGCCGGGCGCCCGCTGATGACGCAGTTGTATCAGCTCAAGACAGGTGATCATGTAATGTATTATTCCAGAGGAAATTGCTTTTGTTGAGTGTGAGTGTGTATGTGTGTGTTTGTGTTTGAGAGAAGAGAGATAAAGTGCTGTGTGTGTGTGTGTGTGTGTGTGTGTGTGTGTGTGTGTGTGTGTGTGTGTGAGAGAGAGGAGAGATGGGGTGTGTTCACACATACACACAAACTTGTGTGTGTGTTGCAGTCCTTTTGTCTGCTGCTGTTTCACTTCAGCTGTGGCCAAGATGTCACATTCAATCACCGCCTCCCTGTCTGCCTTAAGTGGATATTATTTGGGAAGCAGCTAATCGGAGAAATTGGTACGAGGAGAATTGGTTGGGAGCGAGAGGCGGCACACGTTGCCCTCTGAGCAATTGAGTTTGTCACCCCAGTAAAGCAGATGATCAATGTAGTCATGAAGCATCCTCCTTACGGCTGTGAAGTTTTTATCCTTGAGTTTATTGTTTTACACGCCTTTCCTGCCTACCGACAATTCTCATTTACCTCTCACGTTCACCCATTAGCTTTTATGAGCTATATTACCTCAAGAATTTATATTGTATGACTGATTTATGCTCTGATGGGGTTGGGGTGTGAAGGGGGGTGGGTCTTAAATTGTCCTCTGTCCAGCATGTAGCCAGTCGTGTGCCTGCACAGAATTCACTTCTGTCATTATCAGCATTATGGACCAAATGAAATCCAGGAAGACCTGTCTGCCAAGAAGTTATTGCATTGCCACGACAACAGATCTTGGAAGGGTACCCTAGACATCCATCAGTGTACCTGTGGCCACTTATCAGACAAAACAATTCACTTTAGTAGTGTTCAATGTTGGTTCCTCCAGATATACAACTTCTAGTTGTTTGTACAAGCAGGAAGAATTGGTCAAATGACCATGACGAGGACAACTTTCGCACCCAAGGGGAGAAGAATGTAGATTAGAGGATGTCCGTAATCTTTGAGGTTCTGTTCTGTGTGTGTCTGGTGGGTTGGTGGGTGACTTTCATCACCGCTGTCACCTCAGGAAGAGACAACTGAATCGTAATGTTTCTCCGAAGCCCTGATGCCTCCAGAGATTTAACTGCCATGAATCAATGTCATGATTAATGCCAGTTAAGTTTTTTTTATGGGTTCAAGGGTTCAAGGAGGACACTGGGATTGAGGCAAAATGCCCTTCTCCTTGGTCTTCTGACACGTTAAATCTACCGCAAAATGGTACGCTATGGTAGGAAAGAAGGTTCATGGATATAAAAGCTGAAGAGCCTGAGAGCAAAGCTCTCAAGATTTAATTGGACTACAAGATTGGAGCCACAAGATTCAATTGGGCTACAAAGAAACCCCAACTGTTATTCCAAGTCGAACCTAAAATCATGTTTTCATGAGTCATGCAGATGCAGACACTTCTGGAAACATACCATTTGCTGTTGTAAATGTTATGGGAGAGTAAGCATTGCATTAACACATGGAGTCATATTGACAATGTAAGACTGTGTGCAAGAATGTAATTATGTGGGAAGACTCAAGACTTTTACCTTTATCTGAGCTGCTCAGAGAGGCGCTGATTGGTTGCATTAATCTGGATTTGATTCACTAGCCAATCGGAGGTCTCACACTGCAACAGTGACTCATTTGCAGCCAATCAGAATCTGGAACAGGACTGCATCCATAGCCAGTGACAGTGTGGAACAGGAACTCATCCATGCAGCTACTTGGATCTGTTCCAAGCCATGTTGTTATATTGGGAGCCACACAAAGCTTAGGCTTTGGGCAAGTCCTTTTATTCGGAGAGCACAGACAGATCTTGATGAAGCATTGAAGCTGTATGGTGCAGCCATCACAGTTGGCTCGTCCCTTCCAGGGTAGCGGTTTTGTTTCACACCAGCCCTCTTCCTTAGCCAAAAATGGTTCATATATGCCCAGCTGGGATCTGAGGTGTGATACCAGGGCATGTAGCAACGCAACACTAAAGTCTTGTTTTTTTTATTATTATTTTATGCCATTTGCTTCAGAGCACCCCAGATCTCACAAAGGAGCTTGAGCTTGTGTTGGGGCCTATACACATTAATGCAATGGTATTCATCAGGATGTAAGTGATTCCCAAACGGGCCTATTTATACATACCCGGATAGAACAAGTAGTCCAATATACTCAAGTCTTTACCTAAGTAGGGGTGGAAGGTTACTGCCTGTGACTGGTGCTGCATTGACTGTCATGATAGGAGTGGTGATTGATTGAAGTGCTGTCAACATGCGGCTCACTGTGTGTTATCCCCCTTATGCTGGTTAATGATGCTTTTTACAGGGGTGAGAGGTCAACGCTATAACTTATGAGGTTGTTGCGTTGTGCTGTGAAGTCACCTTGAACACACCCGGCTTGTTTAAGTTCTTGGCTGCTGCTGCAGCCCTTTTTGGTTTATTGGGGTAAATCAGCAGGATTACTCTCACCACTCTCTTCTGGGTGCAGCATGGCTGTGGCCTTGCTCCCGACACAGCACTGAGATGCACGGCAGAAGACAGAACCCATTTCCAAGCCAGCCATCCAACGAGATGTAGACTGGTGGCATGGGGGAGACAAAAACAAAGTGGCCTGAGATCACCATGGTGAGGGCACAGAAGCAGCCGCTTAAAGGCTTTGAAAAGAGATGGAGCTTAGTGCGTCCGATGGGGAACGCAATTTTCTATCTCACAGCAGCCACTGCAACATCAGCCCTCCTCACTCACTCTCTCGTTCACTTACCCGTTACCCCAGGCAGTGAGCTTCACCTCTCTCTGTCTCACAGACACACACAAACACACACACACACACACACTCACTCATACACACATGCTAAACAACATGCTAAGGTCTGGGGAGTCAACCAAAAGCATTCCTTTTCCCTCTGCCTAACAAGCTGTACGGCCAGCCAAATGAGCAACGCTATTGCATTGTCCTTCCTAAGCCTCCTCTTGTGGGATGCCAGTCACTACTAGGACATTCACCTTTTTGCTGATGTCTCTATTTGCTGCCCAAATTTTTACTTGTATACAAGAAGGCATGCATGCTGCTTGTCAAAATGAAGACTGCTCAAAACTACCTTGTTGCCACAACTCTAATGGACTTTCTCATTTATTCCAATAGTGACTTTTATCAAAGTTGTTTCTTTAATATGTCAAAACACTATTTGCTGTATTCAGCCTGTTTAATGAATTAAACTTTCTGTCAAGAGGGTTGTGCAAACACAAAAACATGTATGCAAAACATTAATTAATTATTTATTTATAAATAATTAATTTTCACACATTTTTTGGAATCTGGAATTCCAGCAACATATAATGATATCATATGGACCATTCCTGAATCTAACAGAGAATGAGATCAAGCACAACTTGGAAATGGATTTCAAACTGCAGTTGTTGAACATACAATGATGATGGTCAGGATTTTATATTGTAGGCTAACTTTTTTTTTTAATTTCCACTGCTCTCAAAACTTAATATTGATGCTATTTGTGTGTTTTATTGTTGTTATCCTTGTCTTTATCTACAAAATTGCCATGAAAGGGCAATAAGTCTTGCATTCAACCAAAAAGTAGGCTACTCAATGGACGAAGTATAGGCCAGATCAGATTGTAGCAAAGTAAAAAGTAAATCCAGAAAGCAGATCAGACTTATGAAAGAATAGCCTACTTTTAGCATTAAATTTATGAAAATAGTAGGCTATCCTATGTCCCTTTTGCATTCCTAGTTGAGCTGAGTATGGGTAGCCTACACCTAGTATTAATTTAGGCTATAACAAAATGAGTGAAAACACAGAAACAGAATATTTTACACAAATATGTAGGCTATACTGATGAGTCTGTTTTCATTATGCCAAAAGTCGTAAATCAAAAATGAGGAGAGATGAAGGTGCATGGCCATGACTGGGTCTTGGCTTAGTTCGAAATGCCAAGACCATCAAGTAAATGGTGTAGAAACAGGCTGGGGAGGTATGTAGCCTATTTCGGATAGGTCTATATCGCCTGTAGCCTAAATGACAACCACCTATAATTAATCATGCACTTTTTGAGGACCTGGTCATAAAAAGAGAGGTCACGCTCAGATTCCAAAATGAGGTTGGCCTAGACACAAGTTCACCAAATTCTATCCGTCATAGCTTACTGTAGCCTACATGAAGGTCTTTATGTGAAAATGACTTAGCCTAAGCATATTCTTTCCTCTGTGTAACCTTTTCTATGCTTGTTATTTTATTCCCGGGAGTAGGGCCTACGCTACGCTGGCAAATGGAACCTCGTATTATTTTGTTTGTCGACTCGAAGTTCAGACGTAGTGGCGAGCTTATGATTTCCATTTGTCTTCAGCACACGACTTTGGGAAAGTTAACAGACCAGCGGTTGCTAAGCGACACCGGGGTAAAACGTGGTTCGCAGGTCCCTCATTAGAGTTGTGTGCGCGTGTCTGAGAAACCGTGGAGCGCTCGCTCAAGTGACAGATGTAGCTCAGCCCTTCACCCCGACGCCAAGCAGGTAAACCTTTATCCGTCGCACACTTCTGAGTGCGCATACTGATGCTCGCAGAATCCAGCGGTATAGTCTTATTAAATTTCCCTCTGTGTTTGCTTTCAGAACGGCGTGTTAACACTTTCATGTTGATGCCTCAGTATTTCGCTGAATGTTTGCTTGCTGGGGGGGGGGGGGGGGTTGAAAAAAGTTGAAAAAAGCTCTTTTTTCGGAAAAAAAGCCTTTTTCAGAAATATGAAGTGGGTGGAGTTATGGGGTGCTTACACTTTAAGAACAGGAATGTCCTGAAGTATTGAATCGGGCTAGCCTGGGAATACCCATGCTGCCTTGCGCATTCATTCTGAATTGCTAGGTAGCCTGGAGACCATGGCCAAAATTTTCGCATGGATTTGGGAACCAATC
>JASCQY010000258.1:3052533-3062533 GCA_030264315.1 Sardinella tawilis
CATCCTGTACGGGAAAATGAATAGGTGGTCCCCAGACTAAATCTCACTTGTGATTTAGTCTGGCATTAGCCAGGCTAGAATCGGGCCACTTCTGGGTAAGTATAGAAAGTTGACACAAAATCAAGGATCAAAATACCAACAAACAAATAGTCAATCATATGGCTATCATAGTTCCATTTCCTCTTAGTCTGTAGCCTAAACAATTCGTGAAGTGGTGAAAAATGCAAAATGTGGGCTACATCAGGTATTTAGGGAATGAGATGCATTTAAGGCCTAATTATTCTGTCGCCTAATCTATCTAATATCTAATGACAGTCACAGTATTCTATGTAATGGTGAAAGTTGGGCAAGATACATGTTTTATTTATGTAGCGAATGAAGAAATCAAAAACTGCCCCAGAGAGAGAATGTTCACTTTGAAGGCAAACAAGCTGATCTGGCATTTGCTGCTGCCGCCGTTAATTACAGTGATTACTTGCTTGGGAGATAATTGATGGTTTCATCAGCTGGGATTATTGCTTTGCAATCGCACTGGAAGACTATAGCCTGATGATCAGCCGCCTATTTCAATATTTCATTCCATTTCATATAGCGTCTGATCTGGAACCATTTGGATTTGTTTGCTTCCTGGTGGTAGGTGGATACTTTCTGCTTAAAACCAATTGCTACTGTTTGGCCGTTACGCATGTTACCCGCTGGAATGCATCGTTTCAAACGATTCGTTTGAAATCTCTGTTGCTGATTAGAAATTGGCCTGGAAGACACCACTGATCTCTATTAGAATGTTCATTAGAGATCAGTGGAAGACACTGCCAAATAAAAATAGTGAGGATTTCAAAATAAAGCAGTTCTGTACGTGGATTTGTCATGACACATCACATTGGCCTTTCCTGATGTCCCTCTGCCTGTCATTATATTTTAAGCTCAGAGGATGTATTAGCATCCATTGTATGTGTATGGTCAACAAATTCCTGTCTTGTCTGTGGCATGAAAATGCACTTTTTCTACAGTTGGGCATGTTCTCTATGGTGTGAATATCATATTGCTGCAGTTTTTACAAGACCTGAAATTTTTACTTTAAACTCCCCAAAAGAAAAAAAAGAAAAATCCAAATATCTCTTTCTCTTGCCCAGTTTCTCATAAATAGCATAGCTTTGACCTTTTTTCATAGGCTCTCAGTTTCAACTTCTAGAAAATATCTTTCCTTTTGTCTCGGTCCAAATCCAATTTTAGGATCATAAAATTAACTTAAGAAGATCATAGTCATCTCTTTTTATTGTTGCTGCTTACTGTATTTCTTATTAATGGGGTTACATTTAGGATTAACAGGGTTTGATTATTGGCATTGCACATCACAGACTGCATCCTCTCTCACTAGACAGCAAAAGTAAGAATCTTCTTAAATAGCAGACCCATGCTTGCACAGGCAGTAAATACATTTTGCAGTTGGTCTCCTCCATACAGTACTTTGCTTGAGAGTTACAGTATCCTGGCACTGTGAACCTCTTACTGCTATGCCAAAACTAACTCCCCTGTGGGGTAAAGTCAGGCAGAGAATGGTGGAATGTATTTATTGTGAATACGGCACCTCTTTTGGACCACAATTGGTGGACAGATAGCCTACACTGCTACACTGTGCCAGAAGATAGAATGTCTGAATTTCCCATAGACCTACACCTTGATTCAATCCTCAAGGACTTAGATGCCAGGAAATCATGAAGTCTTTTTATTGCTGTTAAGTCTTTGAGGGCCCAGGGCTTACGAGATAGGATATTGGGATTCACCTGATGTTTGTCATCTGGCCCAGGGTGTTCTATGCTCTCTAGGTATGTTGGCTGTGTTGTGACAGCCTATAACACAGGGGGAGAGGACCACAACTTTCTTTGATATTTTGGGGCTTGCATTGCATTCAGTTGGATAGGACAGTAAAAATGAATGAAATGAAATCGTCTGGGAGCGAGAGATGGGGAAGGAACGGGAAATTACCTCAGGCCAGAATCAAACATGAGTCCCTGGGTTTATGGTATGGAGACCTTAACAACCTTTTTTCTTTGGTTAAAACCCAGCCTCATCTACAGTATAATGACAAGTCGTGGTTCAAGGCATCAGAATTGCTAGTCACAAGAGTAAGTACAGTACAGTAAGTTCCTCAGAGCAGTGAACACAGTCCACACACACACATTCTTCAGAGCAGTGAACACTGTCCACACACACATTGAGGTGTGCATACCCACAGACACGGATCAGTGGGCAGCCATTTGATCCAGTTCTTTTTGATGCCCCCACACAATCCGGCGCCTGGGGAGCAGGTTTGGGGTAAGGTGCCTTGCTCAAGGGCCACATCCATGGTTTTTCATACATGGGGATGCACTGCACAATCACTTTCTCCACCCTCCTCTTTGCACCGATCGGGAGTCGAACTGGCCACCCTCCGATTAACAGTCCAACTCCCTGGCTGGTACACCACGGATGCCCCGGAGGCCTATGATTTATTAACATGACTTATTAACATGAACAAAAGTACTGCATTTAGTGCCAGAGAACTGAGGCTGGACATCACCATCCATCACCATGCATAAATTCCACAGGTGTTTCATTCTGACAGTTTATTTCAGTTGGATTTGTGATTTGTGTGAACAAACAGCCTTCGGCTTCATGCCTGTGGCCGAACCACAGCCGTGGTGATATCCGCTAACAGCACCACTCCCACTCGTGTAATATTGCTTAAGGATAAGACTTGTTGAAATGTCCAAATAACTGTTTCCACCCTCTGTCTGCTTGCCATGCTTGGGTTTAACTCTTGTCAGTTGTGTCTTAATGTCAGCCCATAGTTTACAACATTGTTAAATGTCATCTGATAAATGTAGTTCTCTCCTTTTCCATGTCCTTCTTTAGGCTTACCTGTCCTGTATATTCTGGACTCTTCCTCATTCTGTGGTCTACTTCCTCTCATTCTAAATCTTGCATATTAACATAGTCTTCCATCATTGTTGAAAACTGATCAACTCAGCTCTTAATGAGCAATGTTTGTGCAATGTTTTAATAGTAAGCTGTGAGTTTCAGTTTAGTATTTAGAGAGTAATTAAACGCACTGTTTTTTTGGGGACACAAATGTTATGGGCTGAAATTCCGTACTTTAGCAGCGCCAGAATTCGTTAAAAATGAAACAGACCCTTGACAGTTCCATTGATTATAGTGGAAGCTAACTTAAGGCAGATGCGGCTTTGATTTAACACATCGGTTACGTAGGCTATAGCTTACCCATCTTCCTGTTGGACATGCCAACTATAGAAAAATCTATACTTTTTTTATTTTTACAATTAATATTTGTCGTGTTGTTCAGGTCTTGAAACCTTGGCATCGAGGCATACAGTACATGTAGTCAACAATACTGGACGAAGTCACTCAATATGTTAAAGTGCGTTTTTTTTAATGATGTGGAATGTTCCTGTTCGTTGTCATGTTTGTATAGAAAATGAAATCCTCTGCTTTTACTGCCGAACACCTTTGGCATAACACACACCGCAAGACCTCGTTGCGCATGCGAAACATGTCCCCTTAAAAGACTCCATAGAAGATGAATCATTTGCACATCACACACCATAGGCGCATTTCTGCAGCTCGACGCGACACACTCTGGTGCTGAAAAGGAGCGCTGTGGCACATAAGGTTCTGTCAATGACTTAACAGAAAAAACTGTTCTTTCTGGGTTTTTTTATTTATTTATTTTATTTTAATAAAATGTTTGCCTGGACTCTGAGTAGCCACTAGTAGACACTTGGACATGCACCAGGACACCATCGAAAAGTTGTAAACACAGCACAGACACGCACAAAACATGACTGTTGTTGTCAGGGCTCTGTTGATTTATTCTAATAGTTTAAACCTTTCTCATCCTCAGACATTGCCATTTCCCCATATATACTTATATATTTCGTCTCGGGCGGTACACCGCCCGCTAGCCGGGCGATAAAAGTCTATAGTGCCCGGCCTTATATTATAAACCGACCAACAATCTGTCTCAAACACCCACCCCACCTGCCTTCTTCGTTTGTGATGGATTATTATGGCTGTTATTTCGGATGGTGTTGTGGTAGGCTATTGTAATCTGAATACAGAATGTTGAACTAGCCTGTCTGTATGTATGAAAACAACATCAGTCTAGTCTCAGCACAAAAAACCTTCAAAGCCAGGAACAGTGATCACTTGCGCACTTTTAACATAAACGAAGAGAACGCCCTGGTCCAGATTTCAGGACCACGGACAGCTACCAGTTCTGTCGGGCTCCATCAACATTGTTCGTGTTTTAGCCTAAATAAAGAAGCATTACATCTAGGCTACTTTTTGAAATACCAAGATGTAGGAATTGAATAAACATTAAGTTATGCATTTTAGGTGTCATTTCACTCTTCGTTTCTGTTACCCGATACATAGTTGTGTTTGTCGCCAACCCACTTGTTTCCCTACGTAATCTTGTAACAAAGCGGATATTTATTAATAGGCAGCTCCTATTTTGAAGAGAAGGCTGCTGTTGCACTTGTACATCTTCATTCTATATACAGGATGTATGGCAAATGATTCGTCAACAAGCTTACAACGTCGGATGAGGAGTGGAAAGTTAGCGACGCATCATCAGCGGAGGTTTCGGTCAAATAACATTCTCCACGGTGCCTCTCGCAGCCCTCACAACTTGCTCTGCGCTCACGGCGGCACCCCTGTGCTGTGCCGCATGCCGTGCAACTGTATGAGCCCCGTGGCGGCTTCTGACTGGGGCTCTCCTATCTTTTTTGGTTGTTGTTTTATTCTGGGCAACGAACATACTCTAGAGATGTGTTTCATTAAATGACGGCGTGGATGGGGCGCGGGGGTCATGAAGGTAATCACTTCCTTTGAGTTGGATTTTGGGGCTTCTTACCGCAGAAGGAGCGCGCTCTGCCTATCAATAATTAATCCATTTCTGAAGCAACGGGGAAGGGGGGGAGAGTACGCAGCTCCGAAGATCTTCGTTTTGAAGAGTAATCATCGGCAAATCATGTCACAATCTGACAGGACTTCGAGAGGGGCTGCCGAGGAGGACAAAGGAGGATGAAGGAGGGCGAAGGAACGGGAGAGGCAGAGGAGGAATATAATGAAGTTGAGTGGGAAAGGACTGTGCACCATCGTCTCCGGCTGCCTGCTCTTCGTCTGTGCCATAAGCTCCGTTGTCGTCGGATTCAAATGCCTCGCTCTGGGCTCCAAAGTCAGAGCGCATTTCCATCTTGGGACCGCGGCCGGAGCTTTTTACTCGGGAATACTAGTCGGACTTGGGCAAGTGCTACTTGGGCTTGCACTGGTTTGTTGCAAGGGGAAGCCCGGCTGTCGGAATTTTTTTCTCTTGGGGATTTTGGTGTTCTTGCTGGGAGTTCTTACCGCCTTCTCCGGTGCTGTTCTGGACGGCGACACGGTGTCTTTGGTAGAGCGGAAATATTCCCACTATTGCCTCGACTCGGTGGATATAAACCCCATCTGCGAGCAACTGAAGACTTACCAGAGGGGACTCGTCGTATCCACTATCCTAAACACATTGGAATGCGTTCTTGGGCTTATGAACTTGGTGATCATTAAAAAATATAAAACGGCACAGTTTTACAGAAGGAGGCACTCACAGCGACAGGGCACGGGGCCAATCATTTTCAGTGAGGAACAAGACTTTTCATCGACGGAATTTCAACCGGTGTCTTACATTAACCTGGGGGTATTTCACGTGTTCGACGAGGCAGGAGTTGAGGTACAATGCGGGGGCCATCCGTCGATCGAGCTCCCAGGCTACTCGCCCACGGATCCAGAGCTAAACCATTCTTATCCCTTCTCGTACCCTCTTCCGAACGAGTTACCACCTGCATACGAGGACATTTTCCCAGGAGAAACGAGTAACAAGTAGCAACTGTTTGAAAGGAATAGAAAAGTTATAAACATGGGCTCTAAATTCTGCAGTGACAATCAGTGATTTTCCCTTGAACTTCAGATGTAGTTGAGTTCAAACTGGGACAAACATGGAGATTTTTATTGTTAATTCACTACCGATGCAGAATTCTGTTTATGGTTTAATTTCTTTGGGGTAAGTTGGCTAATCGGTCCTTTGGCAGCATACTTGTCAAATATAGACTATGCTGCCAACGAACTAACTGCCTAATTTAAATAAGAATAGTGATAATAACGAGAAATTTACAAATAACCGAAAGTGTAAGATTCTAAAACTTTAAAAATATAAGCAAGAGATTGTTATTTTCAACTTTAATTGTATTCGCATCTTATGCCCATGTTCGTTGATGTCATTTTATTGTTTTCTTCCACGTTGCCTATACGTTCCGCATATAGTATGAATAAAAGTATTTACTCTCCCTTAAAGCATAGAGTTTTAAACGATCGAATCACTAGTTATCACACTGTCAGAGATGATAATCGTATAATCATTAGGAACATGCAGCGCCTGGCCTGAAAACAAATAGGGTAGATATGTCTTTGACTCGTTGGTACAGTATTTGAAGAAGACGGGTGCATTTTAATCTGGCTGCTCAGTTTGCATAGGCCAAAAGCTATTGGCCTTTGATAACAAAAAAACTTTGTTGTGATAAATATGGTTAGCATTGCATATCTGAAATAACTAATTGTAGGTTTTAGGAATTGCTCCCTGCAGAGAAATGATCCCTAGCACATTAAACGCCTTTGCATCATACACTGACCAGGACAGACCAACTATATCATTGTTTGTTTACTTCTGTGTGGATAAAGGAGGGGATTGTCTCTGATTTGAGTGTGGTTTGAGGATACATTTGTTATGACCGGCCATACTGATGAATCTGAGTGAGTGTGTCCCCTGCTGTGTGCCACCTAACAAATATGTGTGATCCAAACTGTGAGCAGCCTACAGTATGTCTATTTGAACAGCTTGCAGGGGCCCCTCATTCATTCTGATGCCTGGCTGGTCGCCACCATCCATTTTTAAAAATCGATGCCAGGTCTATTTCATCATGACATATGGTACACTGTAAGCACAGACAGGCATCTTTTAGCATGTGCGATAGGGATCTTGGGATGGCCAGATTTCAGGACTCATGGTGAGGTCATTTAAGCTTTGCAGAGAAAGTAGGAACAGAGAATGCCTGAAAGAAAAAAATGCAGCACTTTACTGTTCTGTATCTTAAAACTCATGCATATTAAGCTTAGAACTATATTTTTAGCCTCAAGACTTGATTCTGATCATTCAGATTATGTTTTGATGAGACTTCTGATATTAAAATGATATTGAAGCAGGCCTATAGATTAAGCTATGTTTGCACACTCCCCCCTTTACTGACTACACAGTGGAAGATGTTATATTTTAAAGTCTCTCTCTCTCTTTCTCTGTGTGTGCTTGTGTGTGTGTGTGTGTGTGTGTGTGTGTGTGTGTGATGTGATGTGATTAACATGTCATATCTTCAAACTGTTCTGTTTTATTTTTCTGCTTTTCCATGTGGTTTCTCCCCTGAATATCCCTAATGCATGAGCACAAGGGTGCTGGCTTCTTAATTAAGTGCTGGTGTGATTGATTAGCAACTGTATGTCTTCGATGCCCTGCAGGGCTCTGGCCTTGATCCTCTCATCGCTGTAAAAACTTGTTGGCAGACGCCACACTCCTTTCAGTCAGGGCTTTTAATTCATCGGATCTTTTGTGCTATCTGTCAGGGTCACAGGCCACCAGCACAATATGCTGAGCCTCTCCCAACACTGCAGACATCCTGGCCAGCTAGAGATGGATAAGAAGGTGGCAGTTACTTAGGAATGGGACTAGAGCAGATGGATTGGGGAGTGGATTGCATACCACTGGCATATAAGCCCACCAAACATCCACTGCCCACCATGCGGCCATGCAGCCATTGACAAAGTCTTGCTGGAGACATGCCATATCACTGCCGCTTCGCTTTGATGATGCGGAAGATAATGCAAATCTATGCAATTCTCTTGGCTCTCTTCCTCAAAACTTTGTTTTTCATAGCATCAGATATTCATTTGATTAGAAAGACTCTCAGTACTCTTCTGATTCAGTTCCCTGAGAGTGGATGGGCCTAATTAATTCCCTCTCTGTTTTTTTTTCTTTTTCTGTTTTTGTTTATGAAGTCCGGTGTTATTTTGGCACCCGTTTAAACTTTCCAGGGTGTGCCCTGCATTTGCCCACCACACACAGACTGAGCCTCCCAGGTGGTATGGCCTATAGGTCCTACATAGTTGTTAGTGAGCTACAGTACAGTATATGGTAATGACCTATAGTTATATACACTGTAGGTCATAACGCTCAATAAGTGCCATTTTGAAGGGGCTATTTGTACCTTTTGCCCTTGTAAAATAAAAAAAAATATAGGTTCCTAGAATTAAATAATTACTGTATAATTTATTAAAAGTCAGTCTTTAGGATTTCTCCGTTATAGTCATGCTAAAAATATCAAATTACACTGGTCGCAATGGTAACAGAAATGCTGAGATAACACCAGGCAATGGATTAATAATGTGATCTGCATCACTGTTTCTAGATCAGATTTGAGAGTGTCATCACTGTGGGGTTTGAGGCAACAGAAACTGCAAACTGCACCTTTATACACATTTTCTTGTGAAATATGACCCTGCTCTATGCAAGGTTGACTAAAATAATAGTGCTGATTCAATTAGAGCATTTTCAGAGATGCTCTTCAACGGATGCAGGATCGCTGAGCCAGACGTGTCAGGGAGCCCAGGCTGTGGCTTTGAACAAGAGATGGGCCCACCACGGGCATTTAAATCAGTGCAGACGGAGGGTTGTGAGCCTCCACAGTCCTCTTGTGTGTGGTATGCGGCTGACAAGCACTGCTCTTCCTCCTTGGGCGCTGTCCAAGGTCCTGACACCCACAGTGTGGTTACTGCTCTCTGTCCAGTGATGGGCAGTGGTCACTGGCCTTAGACTGCAGGCTGAGCTCTCAAAGGGTTCTGGGAGAAAGACAGGGCCTCTCCTCCTTTTTATCTCTGCCCTCTGCCCAGGGGTGACGAGAAAGGGAAAAAAATATGATTGATGAGCATCTTTTAGGGGGAATACAGTGAGTCAGGGAAGATAAAGCCTTCAGATTCACAGCTGAGCAGAAGAGCATGTTTTTTTTTTCTCTTCTCTTGAGTTCCTGTTTCTTGATTTTTGTGACAGTGCACCACAGGCAGCGTCTTCATTGGTTTGGTTGGTTGCTAAGATCTGGAAGGTAGGGGTTGTTTTGATGAAATAAAACTGTAGCAGTTAAATCAGAACATTTATTTAAAGCGGTTTGTGTTAGAACACCAATAAACAAATCTCTTTGTTGGATGTGATCGATGCAATTCAATCTTAGGAGGCTGATTTAGAGTTTGACTCATGAAGGCTGCCAGAAAGATCAGCCTACCTCCACCAGCATGGCAAATACCATTTCCACTGCTTACATTCTAAGCATCATGCTCTGTCTTATCTTGCTAACAGTTTAACCTCTCTCTGTGTTTGTGATGCAGTGATTCATTTTGAGTGGCACTCATTCTGGCATTTTTTTTTTTTCATTTTCCGTAATTTCATGTTTCCTCCGTGTAACGGCTTTCAAAGGCTCCTTTGAAGTCTCAATTTGCTGCCGTGATTTAGACCTCATCCCCACTGGTGGTGTCGCCGCCGTCGTTGTCGTCTGAGTGATGGAATGCAGCCGCTTGTCTATCAAATGGATTATGCACAGGGGAAGGTGTTCATCGGCGTAGACACAGGGAGGCGATTGCTGTCTGTGGGAGCCTGTATCCACACCACTGAGTAATGGGCTCTTTCCTCTGCATATGCCACTGGGTCCTGTGTGTGTGTGAATTCTGGCCTTGTGTTATTGGCAGAATAATTCACGAGGAATGAGTAAAACCAGGGTTCATGGCTTTGTGCTGGTTGGTATGCATGCAAAGATGCATCTTCTCTGCACCTTAGATGGCAGCTGCCCCTGTGACAGCTGGAGGAATCAGAAAC
>JASCQY010000258.1:3065033-3071068 GCA_030264315.1 Sardinella tawilis
TGTTGGGGAAGTGGGAGAGTGTGCTGCTGTATGTGAATGTGTGTGTGTGTGTGTGTGTGTGTGTGTGTGAGTGTGTGTGTGTGTGCGGGGGGTGGGGGTGGGGGGGTGGTACAGGGAAGGTAGAAAAGTAAGTGTGGGATTCAGAAAAGGTTAGAACTATTAAATGAACTACCTCAGTTCATTCACAGATTTTTTTATGATTTTCATTTTTCTTTCTTTTCTTTCTTTTTTTTTGGAAGAAGCTTTCAACCTTTATGAAAGCTTTTCTGCCTGCTCTGTTTTTATCTAAAAGGGCACCTCAAAACAGCGTTGGGTCTTTCTCTGTTCTGCTTTGGATCTGATCTTAAAAACCTGTAGCCTTAATCAGAATGATGTGCAGTAGGCTATGGCTTACCTGTAAATAGCCCAGATGTTGCCCTAGTTCAAGAAAGTGCTGGAGGCGTCGCTGGAGATACTGTAGCTGAGGAGTGGAGAGACGTGAGGCAGAGAAGGCCAGCGGACTGATTAAGAGAGAGAGAGAACAACAACACACTGTCAAACACAGAGAGACAAAAGACCTCTGCAATGTAACTGAGACTCAATGTGATGTATGGAGGAGCTCAATTAATCCTGCATATACAATGCATCATCATCACCTTTTATAAAAGTCATTCACGGTGCAGCCAGAGAATTAGCACAATTAGCCGAGAGTAGAGGCGCACGATTGATTGGATGACTGAATGCTCACACATTAGCGAATGAAAGCCAGTTGAGACTTGCTTGACAAGGGCTATCAAAACTGAATGGAAATCTGCTGTGCGTTCAGTCACGCAACCTGTCAGGATTATTAAGACCATTTTATGATGAATGACTTAGTACCACGATGCGAGTAAAGGGCCCTGAGTGTGCGGGCTCGGGAACGTCACCGATGGAGAGGCCGCAACGTTCTCCGATTTCATCTTAAGGACCTGATAATTACATGATTAGGATTAATATTACGCTTCGCAAGCTGCTCTCTAGCTGATATGCTGGGAGAAGTATCTTCTCTCCAACAGCCTTGTGGTAAATAGGCTGGAGAGGATTTCAAGAGATTTGGGAAGATGATGATGATTGCATTAATATACGGCATCAGGGACTGAGATTCTGTTAGCGCCACGTACAAAGCTGTAGCTATGCTTTACCAGTAGGAAACTGCAAGGATATGATAAGAAGTCCTTAAAGGTAGGCTAAGAAGAAACACATTTCACAGAGGCAAACTCACTGCATTTCATAGGGCTAATACTGTATGGCCAGGGCCTGTGGCATCCTTTTATGGCTTTCTACTTCCCTGATAATATTTTAATTGCAATATAAAATAGAAATATTTGAAATGTAATTGGGGGCATAATCTTGCAGAGGCTATATATTCAAGGCGGACAGGAGCATTACCTTGCCTTACTCGTGTTGCTTTGATGTTTCACAAATGAGGCCTAATTTAATCAAAATCAGTTAAGCCACAAATTGTTCTGTAGAAGTTGTCATGACAATTAGCCTTTCAGCTGATGTTGACCCGGCACGAAAGAGCTGTCTGAAATATTCTAGCCGTAGGCAGCTGTCAATCACAAAAGCAAGAATCAAATTTGGACAGTGGGAGTTAGGTTGCTGAGCCCCCGTAATGACATGAGCTCCTCAGAAAGAGAAAGAGTTGGGCTGTACTTTGTCAGTCGGAGTCGATTGGAAATGGGCAGGTCTTTGGCACAGAAGACTGATTCTCTCCCTGGCCGTCCTAAGCACAAATGCACTGTCAGGTCATTCAAGTGTAAGTGACTGTTTGTGTACAACACCATGATCAGGTAAAACAAAGGTTTCTCTGCAAGAGTGGGGGTAATTGAGTCACTGGGTGTTCCACTCTATTCTCTGGGCTTGAAACACTATCTCCTGCACGCAGCCTATGACAAAAGGGTGCACAGCACTCCCCACAAGCACGGACACAGATCCCATTCGAAAAGCTTTCCATTTAACCCATAGTCATTCATCTGCTCTGCAGCAGCCCGGTAGAAATCTGCCACTGGAAGGCTTCCAGAGAGGGGATAAAAGCCGTTCATTCGTCCTGCAGGCCTCCTGTGACAAAATATGGATCATTACCTCACAGTGTTCTTCCGATCCATTAGCGCTGCCAAGGTGTCTGCCTGCCCGCCCGCCTCTCGGTGTGTTGAGTCCGTCCAGTTCATCCGCCCCTGTTGATGATTACAAGCCCCAAGAGCCATTTTCTCCTGGAAGAGAGAACACAGATTTGGATGCTTCTGGATTTTTTTTTTCTGTCAGTATCTTCACAATAACAACAATAACAACAACTTTAGCATTAAGACTATCTGAGTAGTCTGACATGTCTGTACACAGTAATATTTATACTGTCAGCGTCAGGGGAACACTCGTTGGAGGGGAAAGAGTTTTGCAAATGAAACTGCCTGAAACAGGAAAAAGAGAAGAATCCATTGTGACAGTGGAGTTGGTCAAACAACCAAATTGTCTCTGTTAATCTAGGCTGGCAAATAATGCTGGCATTTGTTTGTTTGTTTATTATTTTTTTTTCCATGTATCAGATGGTTCACAGTTACGCATGAGGGGGTCCATCTGTGTCTTGCTGCCTAGTGTTGATGTGGACGTGATCAGACAGTTTGCACATCTGGATATCTGCACAAGTGTTTGCTGAGCACGTCTCAACCACCATCCACAGAAATGTACTGAAAAATAAAAAATAGAGGGTTCCTTCACAAACAGCATGATATATAATAGCCTGTAGCTTGTGAAGTATTATCATTGCTTAGAGAGATGGGAAAGACATGAGTAATTGACAGAAATTGATCTATTTCCCCTGCTCCCTAAATGTGGCTCCGACCAAAGGCCCATCAGTGGCCGGAAAACACATTACCTCTTGCAAAGTGCAATTTACTCATGAGGAAAGTGTTTATTTTTCCACTGCTGTAACACAGATAGGCTCAACACACCCTGGGGAACTCAAGACATTTCCTCCCATTCAGATTCATTAAAACTCATGCCTTCCATAGTCTGTATGCAAACACAAGTCTTAATATTTAAACAATCTCTAATTACAATCACACAAGCATGGGTAAAAGATGACCTTGTACTTATCCTCTGTCAAACATTCAACAAGCCTGCTGGTCTGACCACTGTGACTGTGCATTTCATACAGCACAAAGTGTGGTGAACTGCAAAGCTGCATAGAGGTGCATAATGACCTCACACTGTGCACACAGAGCCAGTGTGAACCGAACCCTAAAACATGCCTGATAACATTGTATACAGAACATCTCCTATGTGTTCAATCAGCAATCCTACTAGTATCATACTGCTCTGTGTGTCTGTACTGTGGCTGTGTTGTTTGAACAGCAGCCCTTGCTCAAATCGCCTTCATTAAAGTCCACAGGACTGCAGAGAACTGTATGATAACCTGGCAGCAGCTGAAATGAGCTGTGTGTGTTGTATGTGTGTGTGTGTGTGTGTGTGTGTGATGTGGTGTGGTGTGGTGTGCAGTGTTGTGTGGAGAATGTGAGCGACAGGCGGGCCAACACAAACACACAGAGGCTTTGCCTCGGCTCGCCTCGGCTCACAGGTAAATAGTCTGGCAGCTTTCGACTGATGAAGTCATTGGGAAATATGAACTTGGCAGCTGGGCTTGACATATTTGCCTGCCAGAGTCACACAAATGATCACAGAGAGAGTGCATCACCTCCTACCACACAACAGCAGACAACAAACATAACAACAAACATGACATTTAAGAAAAAACGTTTCTGGGCCCTCCTTTTCATTTCTAATTTTTTCTAAAATTAAGTCCGTTTATGTAGGTAGATAAGTATGTCATTAGTGAAGAAGTACATCTAGCTTCAGGTTTGCTTTGGCAATTCTCCCTGCACTGATTACATTTGATCGGAATCACTGTAGATTGTGTTCCGAGGACATACAAGAGTAAGATTCATATTTCTACAGTTACTCAGTTAATTCCACAACAGCTAAGTGTACATGACATAATAACATATCCCCCACTTGTTGGTATGGTATGTCACACTATGTCAAAGTGCCTTTGGCTGTTCGAGTGGAGTCAGAGAATCAAGGCACAGATAATCCCAGTGGAGACATGTGGTGAGATAGAGAAATATGTGTGTGTGTGCGTGTGTGTGTGTGTGTGTTTGTGTGTGTGAGTGTCTGTCCGGTGTTTCAAGTCCCATTGGTTTAATTTTTCATTGACTCCACTGGTCGCATAGAGGCCAACTTGGGAGTGGAGCAGTCTACTGGCCATACAAAAACTGATAATGTTTTTTTTTTTTTTGTGCACTGTGTGTGTGTGTGTGTGTGTGTGTGCCCTTGAATACATCCATTTGCGGACTGAAATCGGTGTGTCCTGAAATTGGATAACTTGGAAATCATCCAATAAAAAATTGAATTTGCAGGCAGCCTGGGAGGGCCAGCCAGGGCCATGCACCCTCATAGTGCTCCACCTACAGACAGAGAGAGAGAGAAAGAGAAGGGGAGAGACAGAGAGAGAGAGAGAGAGAGGGAGGGAGGGAGGGTAAGAGATAGAGAAGGGAAAAGAAAGGAACGGGCAGAAAGAGGGGGCGAAAAGTACAGAAACAGGAAAAAAAAGAAGAGAAGATGAAAAAGAAAAAGTGCAAGAAGAAAGAGAAACATAAAGTAGAAAAGACTGTTAGAGAGAGGAGAGAAAAACAGAGAAAGGAAGATGAAGTGTAATAGAGACAACAATGTTCTTCCCTGAGCCCAGTAGGTTTAAACTGCTAATATTTATCAGGACAGTTTTTAGATCTCTGATCATTAATTTCATTTATCAGCCCCCAATGTTTCATCCTGTTCAGACTAATCTTTCGACATTGTGATGAATACCCCCTGCAGAAGCTATTACACAACAGCAATTTAGTCAACGCAGAGGGAAGCTTCCTTTTGCTTTGCTTTAGCATTGCCTGTCCCTGGTAATAAACTGTAGTAAAATATATGCTAGACTACATTGGAAGGTACCAAAACTAAAGTTATAAGTTATATAACTCATTGCCAAACCACACCCCAGAACACAGAGATTGCGCATAACATATCTACAAGCCATTTTGAATAACAATGCCAGACTATTTTGTATAGCATTGCCATCTTCAATGTAGCTTATTCAATAATGCTTAATTCTGTACTTAATTGAAGAATTCTTTTTGTTGTATTTAATAGCATGAGGCCACATCTTATACCCTTATACCCTAGCCTGAGTCATAGAGGCGACAGCAGTGTCATGTCCACCTATTGGCCACCTAGTCCATCTCTAACCATCTGATGTGTCCTTACCAGGGCCACCCAATCATCCTGATGCCAATCATTTTCTAGCCCCACCCCTAACCCCACCCCACCATCGGTCCCAGTCCTGTCCCAGGTGGCACCACTGCTGCGGTTGGTCTGGCATGAGTCCAGTGCTGTGCCTCACCCCCTACCCTACCCCACCCCACCCCCACCCAGTCCAGCCATCCTCCTTCACTCTTGAATCCTCTTACTCCGCAGTCCAGTGCTCCGAGGGGACCCATCTTCCCTCTCAGCGTTCCAGCGGCCCCATCCCCTTACTCAGCAATTACAAGCTTCTCACGGACCTGGGGCATGGGGCAGTGTTGGATATGTGTGTGTGTGTGTGTGTGTGTGTGTGTGTGTGTGTGTGTGTCTCTGTGTGTGTGTGTGTGTGTTTGTGGGGGTGGGGCATCTTATCTTCTCATACCCTCTTTATCAGGGATGAGTTAGGTTCCAGTGGGGGGTGTGGGGGCTTTCATGCTGAGGCACACACTTTTTCCCACCACTCTTCCTGGAGCTCAACTTAGATGTGAACTACCACTGCCTTTCTCAGGCAGCTCGCCTGCTCTTGACATTATATCAATAAGTCCAAATCTGGCAGCCGGATACCTGAATCCACAGGAGATCAGTGGGGGTTTCTCTCTCACTCACACACACACACACGCACGCACGCACGCACGCACGCACGCACGCACGCACGCACGCACGCACGCACGCACGCA
>JASCQY010000258.1:3104870-3115470 GCA_030264315.1 Sardinella tawilis
GAGAGAGAGAGAGAGAGAGAGAGAGAGAGAGAGAGAGAGAGAGAGAGAGAGAGAGAGAGAAAGAGAGAGAGAGAGGGGGTCTGCTAATTTCCCTGAGACCCTTGAGGTCCAAAGGCTGGGCTGGACTGGGCTGTGGGGAAGAACTGAACCGCGGTGTGGGGAGACTCGCTCTCTGGAGTAAATCTTCCATCATCTGCAGCGCAGCTAGGTCTGCTGAAGGGCTGGTTCGCCTGACTGAAAGTGCCGGCCCATAACTGAGGGATGCAGTGTCCTCCTGGGTCTCACATATGCAGGAAATAAAAGGAATGAAGGATCTGAAAGTCAATAAAATAAGTCACAGAAGTGGCTCCCGATCACCAGGGTGTGACACTAGAATGAGAAGCAGCACCAGTGCCCTGCCTCAGACTGCCAGGAGGACAAATGGCCAGGAACTCACACTGCAACACACACTAAGACTGTTGGGCACCGTTTGGAAAAATGACTGGTGCATGAATGATGCCAATATAGACAGATGTACCGCAATGGAGAACACAGCATTTGTCCTTTTCCTATGTTGGATATGGTACTGTTTTACTAGTCCATGATACATGGACTTACCAAATGCATGGAATTACTCACACACATATTTCACATATGACACACACACACACACACACACACACACACACACACACACACACACACACACACACACACACACACAGAAGCAAGTTTAGGAAGTCTGCTTAAGCACCAAAGACGCTACAGTACACTGATATTTTCCTTAGAGCATGCACTGTATTGATATTTCTGAGAAGCATCACCAAAGAAGCCAAAACAAACAACACAACACCATTAAGGCGCCGTCTCTGAACATGTGTTTCACACATACTCTATGCACCAGTACCAACACCTCATTCAGCCAAGGCTCAAAGAGAGTTCATGGAATACTGCACTCAGGAAAGGAATTAGCAGGATAACAGCAAAAAGGTTATTAAAACACTACTGAGTGAGCACTAAATGAACATGCTAATTAATGAGGCTGACTTCAACGCTAATTGATCTGAAGGCATTTCACAGCAAATGCGGTGGTGATATTTTCCACACAGCCAATTAATGAAGAGCTCCTAAGACGCACTCGTGTCACGCCGTGCTTCCTGTGAACAGACGGCAGCCATTTCCGCTTGACAATCAAGTGCAGCAAATGCAGAGGAAACACCACGGGTTGAGTTAAACAAAACAGCAACTGACCAAAATCTGCCATGGTCACTGTAATGCTTTGACAGGGCATGTAACAGGCTAGTTCCTGCTAGGCTACACGGATGCAGCGGAAGAAGCAGCGGCGGCAGTGGTGGTGGTGGTGGTGGTGCGGTTCAAAGAGAGCTCTCAGCAGGGGCAATGGGGTTGTCCTCTGCCCAACATATTCCCCCATCGCTACCCCGGTGGAAAATTCACTTATCAGCCTGATGATCCACACTCCTATTTGTTCCCTGCCACACACACACACACACACACACACACATATTCTCTCTTGCGCGCTTTTTCAACTCTGGTGTGTCAGCACTTTACCACGGCTCACCTCAAACAGAGAGAGAGAGAGAGAGAGAGAGAGAGAGAGAGAGAGGAAGAGAGAGAGAAAGAGAGAAAGGGAGAGAGAGACAGAGAGAGAGGGAGAGAGAGAAAGAAAGAGAACGAAAGAGAAGAAGAGAGAGAAAGAGAGAAAGCGAGAGAAAGACAGAGAGAGGGAGAGAGAGAGAGAGAGACAGAGAGAGAGAGGAAAAAAAGAGAGCGGCAGTAATTAGGGGCTAGGCTGGATGGTTCATTAGTCTGGTGAACGGAGCAGCTCCACCACACCCCCCTTTTAAAAAGTTCACTTTTCTCCCACATATTTACAAAGGCCAAGGCTTTTTTTACTGCCGCTACGGCCCTGCTGTGTGCAAGCAAGTCTTTCCTTCATTAGAGTGAGTTACTGAGGACTGTGTGAGGGCCAAGGCCATAACACCGAGCCAATCGCTCCACCAGGAGGCCTGCCTATCTTCGCTCTCCAGGTCTCCATCCAGCCTTTCCACGGATAGAGGATAGATAGATGGATAGATAGACAGATAGAGAGAACGATGGATGGATGGATGGATGGATGGATGGATAGTATGGATAGTTTATCTCAAGAAATTCAGGATATTTAAGAAATGTCCTCTATCCAAGACACTGAACAATTCAACTAAGTGGTTAAGCCAACACACATCTCACACATCAACACACATCTCCGTTACCCTGAAGCAATGTCGCTGACAGGCTAAAATAATAAACTAGCTGGTGCAAGCTACTTTGCCAGACACATTTTGACAGGGCATGAAAGAGTGTGTGTGCGAGATGGTTTCTTTTTGAGGACAAACGCACAAGAAAATGGCTATAGGCTGGCAAGAAGATCTTCAGCTTGACAAAAAAAAAAAAAAGCGAATCACATCATGATGGAGGACATTCCATTTAATGCCAGTGCTAAGTGTTGGTGGGTAATGTGCTCCAGATTTGAGTCACAATGGGAGTGCCCAGTGTTCCTGCAAAGAGCTCCGCACATGGGAGAGACAACAGAGACAGGGCCGTTCATCTGCTGATAGGTCTAATTACAGTGCGCTTAAGTTTGCTCCCGCTGATTGCAGGGGCCTGCCTGGCAGCACATCTTTTTTTTTTTTTTTTTTTGCCACTGATAGATTTAATAACATGAAGACAATTGGGAGTCTTTCTCACGGCTCTGAGAACCGTTGGAGTTGTAATGCGCTTGGCATTCAGACGAGCGATCTGTCGCTGATTCTCCACACAGGTCTGCCCGAGACGCCTGCTCAGCCGGCGAACTCCCCCGCTCATCTTCCCATCAATCCTCCCCGGCAAGCACAAGCGGAGGAATCGATACCTTAAATGGACCCCCCCCCCCACACACACACACACACACACACACCCAACCCCCGTCTCCGACTTCCCAATACACCTCATGTCTCCTCAGACATTCACATTCGAAATAACATTATGACTAATTCAGTGTCTCAGAGTCTCTCTCTCTCTCTCTCTCTCTCTCTCTCTCTCTCTCTCTCTCTCTCCACCAAGGTGAGTCACTCTATTAAATGGCTGTGTCACACAGGATGAATCTGCATCTCTCTGATGGGGGTGCAGCTTTCTCACTGACGTTTGTAACTACTAGCGAGTGAATGCATCAGGGGGTGGGGGGGTGGGAAATGTAAAACGAACAGCAGTAACACCTCAGCATTAAGTGTTAATAAGTGTTAATCACGAAGCACCACGAAACAATACTGCTTCTGGCTGCTGCGTTACGGAGGCTGACGGTGAGGGGTGTGGTAAGGAATTAATATGCTGCTGTGAGCAATGAAATCCCCTCTGTCTGTGAACCGGACAATCGACGACAGACCGTGATTAGAAATAAAAGGATCAACACAAACTAGACACTATGCCTCATGGTTCCCTGACATACAGTACATGTAGTGTACAGTACTGTATGTGCAGGTCAAATCAACCGAAGGGCAACCTCTCCAGTGAAGCTGTTTGGCATAGTTTAAACATGCTAGGGGCAGCTATATGTCAATAATGTCAGAACGAGCGATTATTCCGTGTCCTTGTGCGTTATTTATTTAAACAAAAAGCTAAACAAACAAAACAATATACTTTTCTGTACCTGTACTTTTTTAGCCTTGCGTTTGCTTTAGAGCGACAGTGTCTTACCTTGGAGGGGGACCTGGCTCCTGGGGTGAGCCTCCTGGCTGCCATGGCAACGAGGGCACAGGCGAGGGCGGCGGAGCAGGCGATGGCGGCGAACACCAGCACCCAGGGGAGGCCGCAGAAGTAGCAGGAGGCGCCGGCCGACGTGCACAGCGCCACGTGCAGCGCGGCGCACAGCAGGCACAGCAGGTAGAAGGGCAGCGATGCCAGTGCCCAGCCGATGGGCACGTCCACCACCGCCGAGCCGCTCAGGGCCTCGGGCATGGCCAGCAGCAGCACCAACAGCATCTGGGTGCAAACACCACAGCACAGCACAGCGCACACACACACACACACACACACACACACACACACACACACACACACACAGCACCACACACACACACACACACAGCACCACACATACACACACACACACACACACACACACAGAGTACAACACATACACACACACACACACACACACAGGAATGATTAGATACAAACACATCACACCTCAAAAGAAACACACCTGCGCAAACTTTGGCATTCGGAGAAACACATGCAACATTCATACATGACAACACAGCCACAGACACCCAGAGCCACATGACCGCAAGTGTGAGGATAAAAATGAAGATATGTGCTTGCAAATGTATGCAATCAAACATGTTTCAGACTAAAATTCTCTATTACGGATGCACACCCACACACACACACACACACACACACACACACACACAGCATTTATAAGCGCTGGTGAACTTTGCACAAGGTCTTTGCTTGCCTAAGGAGCAAAGAATTTTCTTCAAACACACCCAGTCACAGTAGGTTCATAGCTGAGCACAGCCCTCATTATTCAGTTACAGACTAACAAACTTAATTAAAGAGCTAACCGAATTAGCAACTCATTGTACTGCTTCAAACTGGATTCTGCTGTAGTTTCAACCGACCCCCACCCAACCTCCACCCTCCCCGTGCTCACTCTTTCTCTCTTTCTCTTTCTCTCTCTCTATCTCTCTCTCTCCTACAGTACAGCCTCACCCCTCCATAGCCGGCGGGCATGCGACAAAGTAAAGTTCGCCGAATTCACACCAAAACTAATTGCTTTGTCCTTGCGGCGGCAAGATGAATGGCCGGGAAGAAGAGCCCTAAACGGCGTGTGTGTGTGTGTGTGCAGAGCAACAGAGCGCCAGCAGAAACGAGTGAACTGAACTGAAGTGGATTGGAGGGGAGGGGAGAGGAGAGGAGGGAGGCGCAGGGGGATTGGGGCTTTGGGAAGGTACATAAAGGACTCGTTTGTACTGTTTGTCTTTTTTTTTATCTTTTATAAGAGCTCTCTCTGCTGTTGCGGCCCCCGTGGACTCTCCCTCCAGACACTAAGCAACCGGTGTCGCATCTTCAGGCGAGTGCGCGTCTCTTCTTCTTCACCGTCGCGCACGGAAAAGGAACGCCAGCGCCCGGTCAGCTTCCCTCTCGCCGGCTTTTTGCCTCGCAGCTCTTCTTTGGTCTCGACTCCCGTCCCCTTTCCCTGCCTCTCCGCCCGAGACGGGCTCAGCTCCGAGGGAGAGGGAACAGAAGGTGCGCTCCAAGCGAGCTCCTGACTCTATATGCTGGCTTACAGTCTGACTAGGATTTCGGTCCATAAGCAAGCAAATGAACCAAAAAAAAAAAAAAACTGCTAGAAAGAGAGTAAAACAACCAAAAAGAGAGAGAGAGAGAGACAGGGGGAGGCCTCTCTTACTGTATGAATACTGATATGGACTTGAGTTCACCTCTGACAAAGCCTTTTGACTTCAGGAATACAGAGCTTGGGAGTCTGTTGGAACCATAACAGCTGACAGACAATTAGGCTAAAAGCTTTTAAAACGGAAAACACGAGCGCATGGACTGCCAAAACATCTCTCACTCTCAAATACATTCCATGACTTAGTTTGGGGGCATAATCTAACATGATCGCCCTTGACTATAATACGCCAGTAGTGCAATATCAGACTTTGCCATGTATACTGTACACTCCAAAGCAATTAACATATGCCCATGAAAAGGCATGTAAGTTCAACTGCCAACAAATACCCAATTATTCTGTCTTGAAAAAGAAAGAGAAAAAAACCTCAAAAACATCAACATTAAGTCCGCAGGCTGCATTGTTCGTTTAGCCTTACAGGAAGTCTTGGGAATATAATGTAGCTCCAGCTATTAACCTACACACAGCAAATCTCTTCCGCAGAGGTCGCAGGTAAGCTGCACTTCAAAGGCTCTGACTGCAGAGGAGGCTGCATTTCAAATAAAGTTCAAATAAAAGTGGGAGAAGAAAAAACAACAACAACAACAACAACAACATAAAAAACAAGAGCAAAACCATATGGTGCTACCTACACCCTTCACTGGATTGAAAAAAATAAAAAATAAAAAATACACCCTCACAACTAAACTAAGCAGAGGTGCAATGAATAATAAATATATAAACAAATAAACAAGACTCTGAAGACTCCAGTTGTGGGAGTAGAGCCATTTTCGATACGCACATGCGTTGCCGTCTCATTTGCACCCAAAGGATCAGCATAGTTCTGAGAGGTCACTGCCGTGATTCATCCTTAAGGGGCACCCTACTGACTGGTGACACACCATGACGCAGCAAAGCTGAGAGGCACAGCTTGGCTAAACTGTGTGAGGATGGCAGTGGAATGTGTCCGGACAAGAGGATTCTGCGCTGCCAGAGTTGCTGGAAGCAGGCCTCACACTTCACACACACCTCATCTCCAATCATTGTATCCTTGTTCAACTACAACTGATTTACTGACAACTCAATAAAAGCCACCACCCGAAGCCAAACAGTAACAACAACATTTCACCAACAGCACATCTTGCATCTCGCACATCTTGGCTTTGGGGCACTGGACAGAGAGCTAGTGGTCTGGTGGCTCCCCCTGCCCGGGGATCCTGAGATACAGATGGCTGCCCAGCTGTCCGTGCCCAAACAGCCATCCGTCTCCGAGCCAGCCAGGATGGAGGGGTGGGGGTGGGGGGGGGGTTGTGACTGAGCAGGGTTGGATTAATGGTCCTCATAATGACTTGGCTAAGTGAGGGAGCCCACTGGGGGGGTCTGTGTGTGTGTGTGTGTGTGTGTGTGTGTGTGTGTGTCGGTGGGTGTTTGGGCAGAGATGTTTTGGGGGAGCCGGGGTCACTGTCTACTGCCAGAGCAGCTCCCAGGGACCTGCTTCACAGCCCGTTTCACTGCCGTGGCACAACCCGACCCAGCCTGCTGATAAAGATTGATCGGGCCCTTCAGCACCAGGGTCTGCCAAGAGCACATTCAGTGGCAGTCAAACAATGGAACAATGACACTGCAAGGGCCAGCTCACTGAGAGGGGCACAACACGCGACACACAACACACTACACACAAGGGGACCTGATGGGAGAATTCCCTTTGATCTCGGCCTGTGATGGGACACAGGGAAGAACAAACAAACTTTTTGGCCCCACTTGAGGTCTTCTTGCTCTACTGGTGTGGGGTAGGCCAGCTGGGAGAGGAGGAAGAGGAGGAGGAGGGGAGGAGAAGATGAGCAGGAGGAGGAGGAAGAGGAGGAGGAAGGGGAGAAGGAGGAAGGAGAAAAGGAGGAGGAGGAAGGGGAGGACAAGGACACTGGCAGCAGACAACAACACACACACATGGTGCACTCACTCCACCGTGAAGAAAACACGTGATTATAAGACTGCATCCTATTTACTGCACCCACCTTGACAGGGATGGGACTGACCACATCATGGAGCATTAAGTCTTATTATCCCACAATAGAGTACTTCACCATAGAGTAAGTTCATCCACCATAGAGTACATTTATTCTACTACTTCATAGAGTAAGTTCATCCATCATCCTGTGCCTGCTGTGCTGTATTTAGTCCAGGTTAAACATCGGTTTTAGCAGCTGATTTAACAGGTTGAAAATACGACAAAAGGTAGCCGCCAGTTGCTAGGGTTGTCGGTTCTAGAGCAGCTGTCCCTGGGTTCTCTTCTCTTCTCTTCTCTTCTCTTCTCTTCTCTACTCTACTCTACTCTACTCCACTCTATGTGCTGTGCAGTGCTGTGCTGTGCTGTGTAGTACCCACCTGGACCAGCAGGATGGTGCCCACCACCATGGAGTACATGTCGTACTTGCCCAGCTGTCGGCTGAGGGCAGAGCTCATGGCCTTGAGGGCCTCAAGGTACTGGCGCAGCACCTTGCGGCCCATGTTGGACAGCACCTCCGAGGTGTTGCCCTCCAGGTAGAGCTTCATCCAGTTGCCGTGGGACTTCTCCGCCACGCGGAACAGCTCGTACCCTTCCTCTGACGAGATGAGACGAGATGGAGATGGAGAGGAGCGTCAGCGAGGTAAGCCAAGATTTCATGATGAACAGAGAGAATGTCAGAGAGCAGAGAGTGAATGTGGGACAGAGAGAGAGAGAGAGAGAGAGAGAGAGAGAGAGAGAGAGAGCAAGAGAGAGAGAGAGAGAGAGATACAAGGTGATGAAAGGAGAAAAAAGAAGTGTGAAAGTGCAAAGAATGCGTGATTGTGCTGGGAAAGAGAGAAACAGAATTAGAAAGGGTGCAGTGTGTGAGTGTGTGTGTGTGTGTGTGTGTCTGTGTGTGTGTGTGTGTGTGTGTGTGAGTGTCTGTTGAGCGAGAGTGTGTGTGTGAGCCGTGGACTATATATAGAGTGTGCGAAGGAAAATGTTCTGTGTGAACACAGCACAGAACTTAAAGATTACACACACACACACACACACACACACACACACATAACAAAGGTGGTGAAACTCCAAAGGCACTGTTGCATTAAAAGCAAGCTAGGGCTCGGGTTGGGGAATCTGTACTAAGCCCTCTTGTGTGGAGAGAGGTGAAAGGCGCTGACACAAATAAACTCCAATTCTATCAATGAGAGACAGAGCTTCAGAGAGCGCAAGCTAATCCCAGCAGAACACACACACACACAACCTTACACTCCTCCGCCTGCACAAAGCTTCTTGGAGTCGCTCATGCTCCCTCTGCCTCCCTCTTTCCCTCACACTCACACACACACACACACACACACACACACACACACACACACACACACACACACGCACACACACAGCAACACCCCCTACACCTTTGCCTGCACAAAGCAACTCTTGCCAAGCTTTCATCATACGAACTATATTCAGGCTGAATCAATTCATCATAGCGGAATACAAGTCCTAGTCACAAGGCCCAATTAATGTCTGGGAGGTCTTTGTGCGCAAGGCGAGCTTGGGGCTTTTTGTGCCTATTTGGCAAATCCATTGTGAGGTGCAGTTACGCATTAGAAATACAAGGGCAAATCCCAGAGTGGAGAAAGAGCATGGAGCAATTACCCTGCTTTACAGGCCTAAGCCAAGCAAGGGTGCCTTTATCTTAGCAAACATGCAGCCCTTAGAGTGCAGTACGTGTGGCGCAATGTGCTCCTACATTTCAGACTAAATCCACTAATGCTTTCCAAATGTATAATCCCTCGTGAAGACGCACACCTCCACGTCTAACAGGGTCTCTTATGCAGTCATATACACTCACACGGGGGGCACACTCTCTCTCACACACACACACACACACACACTGTACACTCATCACACACACACACACACACACACACACACATACACTCACCAACTGCACACAGACATGCGAAAATCCTGTGTTTCTCTGGGTATGATCTTCCCCCAGTACCCCCCTGCATGGCAGAGTCTGAGCTGCTGACTCGCCGTGCGCTAACACTCCCTTATATTATCTGAATCAGTTGAGGGCTGCCGAGACAAATAGTGATTATAATCCCATTAGGCACAGGAGCCCGGCTGGAAATATGACCGCTTGACGACGCCACTATGAATCAAGCCCTGCAAATGGTCCACGGCCCTTTGGGACAGGAGTGTGTGTGTGTGTGTGTGTGTGTGTGTGTCAATGGACAGAACACTTTCAGAGCGGTCTCCAGAGTTGTAAAGGATGTGCTGTGAGTTTTTTTTGATTATCTGTGTCCATGTTTCTCAGAGTGTGTGTGTTTTGTGGTTCAGTGCAGTGCCTGATTGTGTGTCTTTTACAGTTTCAAGCTTTGTGTATGTGTGTGTGTGTGTGTGTTTATGTACTGTAGTTCACCCAACATTGGCTTGTGTGAGTGATTTAAAAGATAACAAACACCACCTTGGGACCTTCAGCGGGATAAGACACCAGCCCAAGTTTTCCCAAGCGTGAACAGACTCAAGGGGGAGACTTTTGCTTCACTCTGGTTTCTCTCTGTCATACACACACAAACACACACACGCACAAACACAAACACAAACATACACACACAAACTTATAGAGTACAGTACAGTGCATCCACACACGCAAACCAAAGCTTATGAGAAATTTGCTGCAATTTCATGCTAGAATTGTGGCGTGTGTGCTGACTAACTGACACAAACCAATCTCCTGTCCTGCATGGCGGAGCCGCTCCTGCCGTGTGTCATAAAGGGGCTTTGATGCAGCAAGATGGCGGGCAGAAGTCCTAATGAAAGTGTAATTTCTTGCATTGATCGGGGCCAGGAACGGGGACGCGAGGTGCGAGAGTGCAGTGTGCCTGTGTGTGTGTGTTTGTGTGTGTGTGTGTGTGTGTGTGTGTGTGTGTGTGTGTGTGTGTGTGTGTGTGGAGATGAATGGGCCGTCTGGGCTGCTTTTCCAGCCAGTGCTAATGGGATGATTACAGCAGGCCCCTCTGCCTGCCGGACAACTAATGGCAGGCACCATTCAGGAGCACTATTTACAGTTACTGTAGAACAGAGAGGGATAGAGGGAGGGATATAGAGAAGGAGAGAGAGAAAGAGAAAGAGAGAGAGAGAGAGAGAGAGAGAGAGAGAGAGAGAGAGAGAGAGAGAGAGAGAGAGAG